>JAJONR010014850.1:0-12107 GCA_029582245.1 Solanum etuberosum
CCCCCCCCCCCCCCCCCCCCCCCCCCCCCCCCGCGGGGATAGATTTCTCAAGTATAAAAAAGATGTCGAGACAGCTGCAAGTACTGACCATTCGTGGACCCAAACATGGTTTGATAGTCAAATCTTTCCCAGCAGTTGTTGGAGGGTCCAAAGTTAAGCTGCAAAAAGGACAGAACGCGGAGATCATTCTCAATTGGTTGTTGAAGAAGAAATATACTTCTAAAGCAAATTCAACGAAATGGAAGTAAAGGAGATTGTTTCCACTTACATATAATGCCTCTATGAATGAAAGAAATCCAATACACTAGGTATATGCATTATACCACAAAATGAATAAAACAAGGAAACAATAAGAAGATCCATTTTAAGATAGTAAACCTTAAAACATCATGTGAATCAATGTAAAAAACAGTGCTTAAATACAACACTGCAACAATGGGAAGAAGTACAATTCTGGACCTGATTTTTTCCCCTCAATTAAGGCAAAAAAGAACCTGAATACGTCAAATTATCTATACAAGCAAGTTGTATACATTATGGTGGAATGTGGATAAGGTAAAGGAGAAACAGAATCAAAATCGGAATAAAAAACCTAACTAGCTAGGGTTAAGGCTCTACCTAATATGCCAAGGGGAGGTGTTGATGACCAACTACTAAATGCTCGATTTAAATCTATAAGCCCCAAAATTATCAATTAAAAAAGTTGCAACAAACATAATATTCTTATTTAGGCTACTGTATGCTTATCATCCATTTGGCTACTCGTCATTTTAAAAAGTCCCTGGTTGAATGAAGTCACCAATAGCTTGATAATGGATGTACAGAAATTCACATTCAGAAATTGATTTCCACATATATATGCCTCAGCCATAAAAATATGGGAAAATTAATTAATATAATTGTATACAACTTATTTATTGATACAAATTGTATTCGTTAATACTATTGTATTTATTGATACATGTACATACTAATTACATATATACAAATACAGTCATTGATACATATACATACTAGTTACATATATACAAATACAATCTGCCTCTCTCCTCTCTCTATGAATCGTATTCAGCAAACTACAGTTATTGTTGCCTCATGTTTCAAATCTTTGCTATTTTTGAAAGTTTCTCTAAAAATATCACATCAATTGATAAAGTAATGGAGAAACCGAATCGAAATCGGAATCGTAAGAGCTAGGGTTAAAGGCGCTACCTGAGATGTACAGGGAAGATGTTGCCTGCCGACGGACGACTAGTTGCTCGGTTTCGATCTGAAAGCAGCAAAAATATCACCTGAGAAGTTCGCCGGAAGCTAGCGTCTGCGCAACTTCGGCGGAGTTAAAGAGTGTGTTTTGGTCGGAAAAAGCCCTATCAAAAGGGTCTCCGTATCATACAAATAGGCAACGTAGCTTTTAAACAACGCTAATTATTGACTGTTCGGTTAATGGGCTCAGACCCGCCCGCCCGTCTAGCATAAAACTATTTGTATCCGAATAAGGATCCGACTACGGTCATACTCATAAGTTAGGAATTTTAATTTCTTTTATTTATTTTATTTTTAAAACTTAAAAATAATTATTTAAAAGTATATTTCTTTTTATTCGAACACTATAAAACATTTAAAAATGTTTAAAATAAGTCAATTCAAACATGTTCAAAACTAAGGGGAAAAAATATGAATAGCCAATTTTATAAAAAATATATATATGTATAGTAGCATTAGTTGAAGATCAATAATGACAATTACATTATATGATTTTTAGAGAGACGAACCCAAGATTTGAAAACTCTGGGTGCATCAATATTAAGCTAAAAAAAGAGATTTTGCTTGAGATAGAACCTTGGTTGCATAGGCGGATCTTCAGCTTGCGCTAGCAGTATTAAGCACCATTTCATGCTTTTTATGGGGACACTAGTAATTATATTTAGTTTTTTTTTTTCAGTTTCTCAAGATAGATATACATAATATACATGATGTTTTCCGAAGTTAACGGGTGCACGTACATCCCACACAATTGTCTGCCTTTGATTAATAAGATATATGATGGTTACCCAACCATCCCTTGAAGATCAATAATGAGTTAATGACAATTACATTATATGATTGTTACCCAACCAGCCCATAATTCGACTATTACTGCTTTAGCCATTATCATCTTCTTCTTTTTTTGTCATCATTTTTGTTTCTCAAATGAAGATACATAACGATCAAAGTTTAAGATGGTACTTAAATTTAAAAAGTAAAAGTTCATTCATAGATTATCGAAGGAGAAAACTTATAAAGAGATGTTATCAAATTCAAATCCTATTGATTCAAGTTCTGATATTATCTCAAACATGCAACTGATAGAAAGCGTAAAACACACTGAATTTATGCCCATTAATGGAGATTATGGTGAAGCATACAAATTTGGGAAAGTTAAAAACGAATATTTCCTATATGCGTACATAGCGCTTTACACTTCAATTAGTGAGTGAAAATATTGCATGTTATTAACACCATTTTTCATGATCATCTAAATCTTTAACTCAAAACTACATTTTCTTTATCCTAAACATTTGGAATACTTTAACATGTTATCTAATTTATTTTACTTTCCTTTATAGTTTATTTTTAAAAATAATTCACTTCCCACATAATAATTGTTTAAGATAACAAATTTAAATAACATTTTAATACATCGAACATATTTTTAATATAAGGCCACAAGTTCAAAATCCATATTTATTTTTTAAATTTCATGTCTAATCAAAATAAAACAAATCAACTAAAAAGTAACTCTATCTTTAAGATATTGTTCTTTCCTCTCCCTCCTCTAGGAAAATTATAACCAACTACTCCTACTAACAAAATTTTAACTCGAAACTATAGCTTCTTTACGAAATATTTTTCTTTAAAAAGGATTATTGCATCACTTTGTTCAATGGTATAATATAATAAGCGTATTTTGACAATTCACAGACTCACAGTTGATTAAAATAAACAAGGTTAAAGCCTAAACAAGACTAGTAATTCATAAAGCTAACATAAGCATTTTAACATAATGTAAATTTCTCAAAAGCATTGTTGCACTGTTTCTAACTCTCCATTAAATAGAGAGAAGAGAAGAAACATTTGAGTAGAGGCTAGTCCTCATCGCGTAAACATGGCTAGAAATTCACACTGATACACACGTCTCAACCAACACAAGATTGTAAAAATACCCCTCGAATAGCAAACTTGCATTCTTTTGCTTGCCATGACCAGAAAAGACTTGCTTCAAGCCATATCTTGACCATCGAGGGTATTTTAAAAAAAAGGAATTATATACATTGTGAGCACGCTTGTTCTGCACGTATCTTGTGAACTCTATCAACGCTCAGACAGCACTTCATCAGTTTGTGTCAACATTGGAATGTAAGAAGCCAAATGATGCTTTGTTGAACAACTTGATAAACCATCCCTGTCATGCTTATCTTTGTCTAAATTTAGTCAATTGCAGCACAGGCTAGCTAGCCTGTATCCTGGAAACACAACTCAGGAAGAAGATGAATCGTGTCGTCACCAGCAAAATTTCAAAAATCACATATAGAAGTCCAGACATCATAAAATCATCTTTGATTAGGAGGGAGTTGGCTGATCGCAACATCTTCGATCTTGCAAATTTTAAAGTTAGACTGGTAGTTTAAAATTTCACCCATGAACATCCTAGATTCTGCAAAATATTCTCAGCACGAATGATGCAAGCAAGAATGACCCATTTACTGCACAAACACCAAGTAATGTATGAGAGAAGTCCTATAGTACAGACCATGCACTATGTATAAAACAGTAGATATACCTCGAATAGAGCCATCCTCCAATCTCATACACCATAACACTTCAAAGCCATACTTAAGACTTGGTATTACATAATATGCTTGATAAGGTCTCAATTCAATAATTGAACCCACCTGAAAAGCAGAAGGCAGGAAGAAGAAATATCTTAGTTTGACATCTAAATGACAATGACCATATTTTACTACATTCACAGGAGTATAATAACATTGATATCTATTAAGTTGACGAACTGCCAGACAACTTCAGAAAATCTGTTTATTTTTTAATCTGATCTTGTTATCTACCCAACAGATGTCTATATAAGTTTATGGATTACTTACATATTACAGCATTATTAAAAATCCCAGCACGCTTTAGACAGCATGAGTCAGGTTCTTCCCTAATCCCACACCAGCAACTGATTCATCCTTACAATTACCGCTTGGATTCATAGTCTTACTAAGACATCTGCACCTAAGACAAATGAACTTGGCAGGAACAGCATCCAAGTCAGGGATCCCGGCACATCTAGTGTGCTGCCAAACACTGCACACATCACAAGCTAACATCCTCTCCCCATCATCATCCTTTGCTCCACAGAAGCAATCTACAGTCCATCTCTCCATTCCCCTTTCCATTCTATACTTACTCAGCCCATTTTTCCCCAGGAATTTTCCTCTGACTGTAACAAATTCAGCAGACCCCAGAAGGAGTTTGACCTGAGTAGATTCATTCACACCACCATATCCAACTAGCTCATCAGCTTGGAATCTTCTGAACATCAAGTATACATCTTGAAATGTCCTTGATGCCTCTGCCTTCAAGTCAGAAATGGTAGCATCCGAGGGGAGAATCAATAATTCCGGAGGAGGGTTTCTGGAATGTACATCAGATTGTTCCATGATGTCCACCTCACATAGCACCTGGATTGCATCTGATTTTGGGATAGGCAAGAATCTTGCAGGTTGATATACCTTCAAAAATTGCTTGCAATCAAGAACGGTAGTAGCAGAGTCAACTGTGACTTCCCTTTTGATTAAGGGAACATTATTAGACATCGTCGATGGGTTTAGCATGCAATCGTACAAGTACTTCAGATCTCGACGCAGATGTTCCTCAGATGGGAGGTTCGGAGTACAAGGCAATCTATTCTCATTTGTATTCACATTAACCATTGGGTTGCAACGCTCAATTCTGCATCAAGTCAGAGAAAAATCAGTGAGAAAGCAAAAAAAACTACAACGCACACAATGCGACTTATACAAAATTGTAAATATTGAGTTCCCAAAGAGGAATGGATTTACTGACTTATACTCCATAGCACCAGAACCAGAAACGCTGCGGGCATTGACAACCATTCCGTCAGCTACCTGCTTTCCATGGAGTACCTTCAGGCAATAATCAAGGAGTTCAGGAGGACCAGCTTTACACACAGCACCTCTAAGAGCACGCCAGCTCACCCAATTGGGCCCAGAGACAGCCCGTAGTACTCTAAACATTGCTTCTTCAACACGTAAAATGTCAGTACTGGTCCATGCACATAAGACCTTGGAGTCGCAAGTTTTACGCTTCTTACAAGTGGCCTCATCAGCTCCTGAGCCAGGTTTATGGGCATCACGGATTGAACTAGTTAAGAAAAGAAAAAGGTCTCTAATATCTACAAGTTCACTATCTGACAAGGACTGATAAAATGAAATCAAGTCCTGCAGACGAGTGCGAGGCTTCCGACCTTGAGATAGAAAGATGGTCAAGGGCAGAGAAGAAAGGTTCTCTACAGCTTGTCTATAAGAATCTTGAGTCAGAGCAAAACTACCAGCGCCAAACTGATAACCCCATTTACCATACCATGGGTGACCTTTTGTGATGGCATGTAGTAGACGTAATTCCAAACCATACTTCTTTGAAACATCCATCACGCTGATTTTTCTGATCATACAGAAATACACGACTAAATCATCAAATATAGCTCATTGGAGAACCAAACTATAGAATATTGCCTTCAGTTCTTGGGGTAACATGTCAAATTTTATTATTCCAACGACATAACATCTAATACAAATTATGCTTACCTTGTTCCAAGGACTTTACAGAGCCTATCCCAGAAATTCATTATATGACTTCCAGAAAGCACCCTGGATCCACCTTCTCTACCGTTTACCCTGAGAAGATGTCCATAGCCATTGGCATGAATCACACCATGCAGAAGATGACTGGTATCCTCTAACTGATGATACATCCAATCTTCAACATCTTCTGCGGTCATGACATGATTGCATGACTTGCACCTGACAAAACAAATTAATGCATTTAGCCCACAATTTTCAATAAAAACAAAGATCAAGATAAACAATAAAAAAAGTTCACAGCCATCGGCAAGAGGATTTAAAGCAACCTTGAAGCTGCAGACCAGATCCACAAATCCAACTCAATTACTCAACATATTTCCAAAATGACTAAATTATATTACAATATTCAATGAAAACATATGAAGGACTGTAAAGCGGGAACATACTTAATATGAATGTCCTGACATATGAAGACACACCAAAAGCAAGAAAGAACAATTTCAACTTAACAAAGAAAATCCACAGGTGAAGTGTTAAATTCTTACCTAGCCTCCGATAAGTGAAGGGCTTCACCACACCCAGCACAGGATTTGTTATAACCCCCAACTGAGTTTCCATCTGCCTTAATAATAAAATGGAAACGTTTTGCACAAACTGGATTACTGCTCCAACCTATAAACCAACAAGAGTAAGAGAAGAACACAATTCAACCAATATTTCAATTCTTCAATTTGCTTTCAAACTACAAAAGATAGTATCAAATATCCAAACATATGTCAAACTTCATCTCTAAAAATTGTAATGTACTTCTATATTGGTGATTACTCTGTAAAAATTTATAACTAGATTAATGAACTAACTAATCACCTAGGGCGTGTTCTGTTTGGAGGAAAACATTTTCCAATTTCCTCATATCGTGTTTAGTCAAATTCTGGAGAACATTTCTTCTAAACATTTCTTCTAGAAAAACAAGCGCTCTCAATCCTCTAACATACCTCAACTTCGTACCCCCATCCCAACTACCCACAGCTCCCATTTATAGTTATCCAGATTATATCCAAATGCTTTAGAATAGTATTTTTTTGCTTAGGTACGCAAAAAAAAAAAACTTACTTTTTTTCCTATTCAAAGATACTACACTACTCTAATTTTCACAAACGTCGTCATCATGCCACATCATCATACAATTACTCAAGTCAAGGCAATTTGGTCAAGGACAAAATAAAAGAACGTGCCTAACAAGTAGAATGAGGCTCACAACCTACCAAAATTACGTAATTGTCCGCTATACAAGTGACACTTACAAGTCGTTTTCATTCCCTTTATCCAGGAAGGTTATATTTGTAAATTCAACAGAAAAAGACTTTGGTAACTGACTGTAGCAATTATCAATTATCATCAACTCAGAAGGACCCACACTTAATTGGACCCCACGTTCTTAATTTTTTTAATTAATTAATTAATAATTTTTACTTGTTAATTAAGAAAAGGATCATTGTGAGCTGGCGCTGTTTTAGCTCAGTTTTTAGTAGACTAATATTTTTTTTTCTAATAGAAAGTCTGAGTGACAACTGTACGGTTCTGATTTCATGAGATCGACGGTTCAGTTTTATCGAGTCGTCCGGCGAACTCCTTCAAAATTAGTATGAACAGATTTAATTTATCGGTGGGAAAACTCACCAACGACTCGGCACTGGTCGCAATAAACGGATCTACATCTGGCGACGTCTTCTTCGATAACATCGAGGCAGACAACAGACGGAGAAGAGTCGCCGTTGCCGTTACCGTCGCCTTCAGTGAGATCTCCGACGCGGAAGAGGATCTGCCACGTCAGAAGGTGAGGAAACAACGAAGAAGGCGGCGGCAAAAGCGCATGTTTCGATAAAAACTCCTTCACCGTCGTCCTGAACGGTCCCGTACCGGCGGTATTACCGTCGTCGGGGAAGGTAAGGAAGTCGTTGAGGTCTGCCGTAACTCTCCTCTTCAACCTCTTCATCGGCCTGCCATTCACTACCATACCTCCTTTAAACTGATCTCGGCGCGTATCACCCAGATCTTGGCGCGTGAGGTCGGAAATCTCAATCCTCGTCACAGATCTGAACCGAATACTCCCAGATCGGACGTCTACTATCCTATCAATAAACAAAATTCCACAGAGAAGAGTGAGATACAGAGACGATGAGGGAAAGAGGAGTTGTATTGTTGAGAGAGAAAGAGGAAAAGAAGAAGGGGAGAGGAGGGAAAAAGTCTTGAAGAACGTTTGTTTCGGAGTGAGAAATTAGGGTTTGGTAAAAATTTTGGGGCTTTTCTGTACTTTTATATTATTTTATTTTCTCCAAATCCTTTTATGTTTAGAGAAAAAAAATAAAAATTAAAGTCGGTTTAGCAAAGTAAAGGGATTAAGGAATACGGATAAGAGTGAGATAATAATAAATATCTTTAATAAATAAGATTAAGTATTATGAATTGACTGAAATACCCTTGAAGGGTAATTGGAGGGACATTTGAGGAACGTTCAAGAATTTTGGTGGTTGGGAAAATCGTAATTAAATTGTCTTTTGATGGTGATATTTAATAAATACTAAGTGATTTTTGCTTGTTAAGGAAGATAGAGATTGATATTAAATGACAGGTGTGCCCTTGGAATTTTGAATGGTGAATGAATGTGTGAAATTTTGGTGGGGATGTACAAATATGGTACGATAGATATCAAATAAAAAAAAATTAATATTGTGATATTAATATCATGAAAAAATTACCTGGATGTTCCCTTTAAAATTATCTTTTCTCCACTATCGAAAATATGTAAATATATTGGTTTTTTGATTTGTTAAGAAAAAGTTTAGATCATTATTTTTTTTTTTAGTTAAATTGAGCAAGGTGAGTTACGACTTTTTATTTATTCAAATAAACTTTAAACATAATTAAATATTATTTTATTTATTTATGAAAAAAAAATTAAGTATATAATCATGCATAAATATGTTGAATACATTATAAATTTAATACCAAAAAATAATAATTATGTATATACACATCATATACATCACATTAAATATATTAATACCCTGTCAAAACCATATACATATTATATCTAGAGTTTAAACAAAACATATAATTATCGAAACTATCAATATATCAAAACTTAACTCAACTTATTTTAATTGATGTCAAACAGTTCATTTGCCACCCTATACACCCGTCCTAGCAAGTAGGAAGCATCACCTAAACAACACATTTTGAGCTCACCTTGGTTTTGCCAATTTGCTGTCACGAGCCTATCATGTGCTCCAAAAGAGTCCGGAATCTAAATAAGTCACAAAAAGATAAAAGTGATCAAAATCAGTTACTATTCAAGTAAGTAACTAAAATAGGCTTAGTGGAAGAATTTTTTTTGTTTTATGCAATATTCCAAACGTTTTCCGTTAGTCTCATAACGTGTATATTTTAATATATAACGAAACTATTTTTTACACCTTGTAAAACGGAACTATTTCTTACACTTTAAGAAAAGTTACTTTACCTTTTCACTTTCTTCTTCTCCCCTTTCACTTTCATGGTTCACTTTCATTTTCCAAACGTTTTTTCACTTCAAAGATGTAAATTTGATAGTCCCAATCCGACAACTGAAGCGATCCCACACTAAAAAATCAAAATCTTGAAAGATTGGAGTAGCACAACCCGACAACACAACAATCCGACCCTACAAATTATATAAATTAGGTGTTTTTTTTTTCCATCTCATATTCATTACTTTGAAATGATGTTGTAATTTGTTCAAAATTTCAGCAAGTCTTATACAATGTGCATTCAATTACTAAATATTGAGTTAGAAAAAAAGAGTCTTTAATTCGAAAGAAACAAAAGGAATTACACTGTTGGATTGGTATTGTAATTTTCTTAAAGTGTAAGATTTTCTTCCACTTTATAAAGTGTAAAAAAAACTTTCACTTTACAAAGTGTAAGAAAAACTTTCACTTTAACAAAGTGTAAGAAAAACTTACACTTTACAAAAGTGTAAGAAATAGTTCTTTTACAAGGTGTAAAAAATAGTTTTGTTATATAGTAAAATATACACGTTATGAGACTAACGGAAAAACGTTTGAAATATTGCATAAAACGTAATTTTTTCTTCCGCTAAGCCTATTTTAGTTACTTACTAGAATAGTGACTTATTTTGATCACTTTTATCTTTTTGTGGCTTATTTAGGTTCCAGACTCGCTCCAAAACAACGGCAGACGGGAAAGTCCTTTGGCCGTTGTGATAACAGAAGCATAAACCTTTACACTTTGTTTGGACGGTTGTTACGTGTTGTTTCATAATATATTTTATTGTGTTATATTGTATTGTATTGTATTGTATTGTGTTGTATTAATGAATACAATGTTTGAATATGTTGTATCGTTCTGCGTCGTTGCATAATGTCACATATCCATGATTTGAATGATAAACCTACAAATAATGTAAGGTACGAGGTAGATTTGAATGATAAACCTACAAATAATGTAAGGTACGAGGTAGAGATACTATGAGAAAGTAGAGTAAAAAATGAAATACAATTTTTAAATAATAAATAAAAATAAAATGAGAAGAAAATATTAAAGTAATGACGTGATCACATCAAATTGATTGTTCCATAAAATGGATACAGTACGATAGAATTTAAGTAACAATCAAAACAAACACGTAATTAAACTAACAATACAATACAAACGGGTAAGCACCATCCAAACAACGTGTTAACCATCCAAACAAGGTGTTAACGCCTACACATACTTGAAACAAATTTCCCAATTCTTCTAATCTCCGTCTATTCTACCTCTGCAAATTCTTCACCATTTTTTTGGAGGCA
Organism: Solanum etuberosum; assembly: GCA_029582245.1. NCBI lineage: Eukaryota > Viridiplantae > Streptophyta > Magnoliopsida > Solanales > Solanaceae > Solanum > Solanum etuberosum. The sequence continues at coordinate 10,718 of JAJONR010014850.1, forward strand.
CAAATGTCTCAATACCTCGCTTCCCCTTTGATTCGCAGCATTGGATCCACTTCAGCCGGGAACTCACTGTTGCCGAATCATCGGCCACCGTCTACATTACCGGTCATTCCTCACCGGCAACTCATGCTTCCAAATTTACAGTTATCCGTCAGTAAATTGAGGAGTTTTGAAGCTCATGTATTTGATCTCAAAGGTAGCCAAGGGTATGTATGTATATATCTCTTACTCCATCAGTCCCACTTTATCTGAAGTATTTGATTAAGCAGGGAGTTCATGGATAAAAAGAAGGACCTTTAAAGTTTGTGATCTAAATTAACCATATATATGTGTATGTATGTATACATTGTATGGTTATAAATCATCTAATGAAATGGAAAATTTAAAGTCAAAGTGTTGTTAAATATAGAAATGTGATATGGTAAAGTGAGAAGTTTGAAGTCAAATTGTTACTGAATGTAGAAAGGTGTCTCAGGTGATCTCGTAAAATGGCAAGTTTGAAGTTAAATTGTTACTTAATATAAAAGGGTGTCTCAAGGTTATCTCGTAAAATGGCAAGTTTGAAGTCAAATTTTTACCAAATATAGAAAAATGTCTCAAGGTAATCTCATAAAATGGCAAGTTTGAAGTCAAATTGTTAGTGAATATAGAAAGGTGTCTCAGGGTGATCTCATAAAATGGCATATAGAAAGCTGTCTTTGTGTCATCTCGTAAAATGGCAAGTTATTGTTACTGCATATAGAAAGGTGTCTCAAGGTGATCTCGTAAAATGGGAAGTTTGAAATCAAATTGTTATTGAATATAGAAAGGTGTCTTAGGGTGATCTCGTAAAAGGGGAAGTTTGAAATCAAATTGTTATAGAATATAGAAAGGTGTCAGGGTGATCTCGTAAAATGGGAAGTTTGAAATCAAATTGTTATTGAATATAGAAAGGTGTCTTAGGGTGATCTCGTAAAAGGGGAAGTTTGAAATCAAATTGTTATCGAATATAGAAAGGTGTCAGGGTGATCTCGTAAAATGGGAAGTTTGAAATCAAATTGTTATTGAATATAGAAAGGTGTCTTAGGGTGATCTCGTAAAAGGGGAAGTTTGAAATCAAATTGTTATCGAATATAGAAAGGTGTCAGGGTGATCTCGTAAAATGGGAAGTTTGAAATCAAATTGTTATTGAATATAGAAAGGTGTCTTAGGGTGATCTCGTAAAAGGGGAAGTTTGAAATCAAATTGTTATCGAATATAGAAAGGTGTCAGGGTGATCTCGTAAAATGGGAAGTTTGAAATCAAATTGTTATTGAATATAGAAAGGTGTCTTAGGGTGATCTCGTAAAAGGGGAAGTTTGAAATCAAATTGTTATCGAATATAGAAAGGTGTCAGGGTGATCTCGTAAAATGG
>JAJONR010014851.1:0-14916 GCA_029582245.1 Solanum etuberosum
AAAAAAAAAAAAAAAAAAAAAAAAAAAAAAAAAAAAAAAAAAAAAAAAAAAAAAAAAAAAAATACTAAAAGGATCAGAAGAAAATAGAATTATCTATAAATAAATAAAAAGAACTTAAAAACTTCTGGAACTAATGCAAAATTAAGAATCTGTTTGGATTAGTTGACTGAAAGTAATTGATAATTACTATTAAGAGTTGATAAGATATTTTTTCGTATTGAAATTGATTTTAAAAAATTGACGGTTACATATTTAGATAGAACACTTGAAATTAATAATGTTCAGACCTTAATTGATAACTTACCAACTTACTCGATATTTGTAGGGGAAATTATATAAAATAGCAAACTATTAATTCAAATTAAATGTTATAACCACAATTTGATTTAATTGTAACCCGTAGCAAACTATTGTCATTTGCCTCTCTCCCTGAAATTCTCGCTCGCCACTCTCGTTTCTCGCTGGCTCCCTCGCCTCTCTCACTTTTATACAAACACAAATGTATAAAATGTGTTTGTATTTGTATAAAGTGAGAGAAAACTGTATATATACATATATTTTCGTTCGTCTCTCTTCCCCAGAGAATCTCGCTCGCCACTCTCACTTGTATCTCTCAGTTTGTACAAACACAAATGTATAAATTGCGTTTGTATTTGTATAAAGAGAGAAAATTGTATATATATAAATACAAATACATATATTTTTGTCCTATACACTTATAATTATACAAATACAGATCTTCCCCTACCCAGTTTTCTTTTGTCTTTCTATCTTCCTCTCTTTATACAAACACATATTATACAATTGATTCTTTTGTATATGTATACCGAAACAGATTATACAATTGATTTTTTTGTATATATATACCGAAATATACATATTAATGTTTGCTATAGAGCGCAATTATACAAACTATTACTATAGCATACAAATATGATTTTTATGTTTGCTAAACCTAAAATTTACTCATATTTTGTATACACGATCATATATTATCTAGATTCTATTAATAACTTAAAGATGGAGCCGCCTATTTCTTAGGGCAAAAGACACTCCATCCTAACTCCTTTTACTGATAGAAACTAAGACTCGACTTTCGAGGAAGAAGTCTATGGAGATGCCTCCTTCAAGGCGCTTAAAAGTTACAAAACTGATTGACTATGCTCGAGTAAAACTCAAACATAGAGATAACGGTTGAACTCGTAGGTAATAAATATCATGTGAAAATAGTTAAGGTGTATGTAAGTTGGTCGGAATTACTATTAACAAAAATATGTACAATGATTCAGAAAAATTAAGAGTTTCCTTTTCTTAAAACAGGAAAAAAATAATCATACATCACCTTCTTTCTTTATCGAGAATATCTGAAAACTATTACAGTAATTTATTTTTATAAAAAGGAGCCTTGAAGTAACGGTAAAGTTGTCTACATGTAACCTGTAAGTCATGAGTTCAAGTTGTGGAAGCAACCATTAATGTTTGCATTAAGAGTAGACGGTCTACATCGACAAATGCTAGTGCAAAACAGAAAAATTGCAACTACAAGAAGAATTCTCAACCAGTTTACAGAGTTGGTGTTTTCATCATAACAAAACTGGGAAAAAAATGGTAAATTCATAACAAGTTTCTTTCCATAATCATTAAGTCTATGATTGTCTCAACCACCTACCTTATCAGCCCAAAGAAAATTCAAGCAGACAATTTGTAAGTGTTCCATTGGAAACACGAATCGTTAATTATCTAAAGACGACATGTTCATAAAAAAAAAGACTCAAATTAGGCTCGTTTACCATGCTCGAAGCACAGAATCTTCCCAACATATACTCCTGGTAAAAGCAAGTTGGATGTTGTTGACCTTCTTAACACCTAAGATGAACAAGAGCAAGAAATCCTTTACTACTCAATGATCTGGTTTTCAAGTAAGAACAATGCCCTTATCATCCCTTGCAGTCACGGCACCATAAATTACAGTGTCTATCAGGGCAGTGAAACCAATTTGTTCATGTAAACCTCGTAAACATCTTACTGAAGATAAATCAAACCAAATGGGAGGCCAAGGCTCAAATGACAGTTGCCAACTTCACAGTCTTCAGCTTGGTGCTACTCAATTTTCTCAGCAGGATGCTACTATTTTCTAGTCATCCCATGTTGATGCACCACCCAATCCAATTTCATCGCTTGCTGATGAAAATTGAACAGCAGCAGCACCAGTTACAATATTCTTCTTCTGCTTTTTCTTTTTCGGAAATGTAGCCAAACCTGCAGCTGCATCAACATTTTGTTGGTGTGTGTTGTGATTTCCAACCTTCCGGCTACAGGTCAATGGATCTGATAGGTCAGAGATAAAAAGATCCGAGAAAGAAGTTTCTCCATCATCAATGGCACTTGCTTTATTTTGTTTAGCCTTCTTACTAGACTTTTTAGCTGGTTCCTTATCCTCAACATTTGAAGCTTTCTCCTTCAATACTTCACTCTTCTTCTGTTTTTTGTGCTTTCGTTCCTCTCCTGTGTCAAGTTCAATGGAAATGGTTCTTTTTTCTGCTTGTACCAACTCCTTCCTCTTACGACCAGAAGCTTTATCAAATTCGTTAATCTTTTCCTTTTTGAGCTTTGATTCCTTCTGTTCATCAGGATATGAGAGTACAGTTTCTGCTGCATCAGCAGCATTCTTGCCATTCTTCGAAAACTTGTTAGACTTTTTCACTTTGTCGTTCTCCAGGAAAGTACTCTCTTCATGGTGATCATCTAGCCCTTCCTCCAGTGGTCCACTTCTCTTTTTCTTTTTAAGCTTCCTTTCTTCCTTGCTATCCCGAACCCCGGCAATATCAAGATCACCACTTTCATTTTCATCATCGCCTCTGCCACCCTCTTCCTTTTTCATGGCCTTTTCAATAGATTTAGCATTGAAAATCTGCAAATTTGGTACTTGTTTTTTGATCTGGCAAAGACATGGTCTCAAATTAGTCAGCACATGATATTACATATTGAGATCCAGAAAAAACAAAGTATCCGCTAACCTTTTTAGCCAAATCTTCCTTTTCAGCAATTGGGTTCCCTTGCAGGTTTAAGTTTTTCAAGTTAACTAATGAAGACAGCACCTACAATAAAGCCATGCAGCCACATATTTGGCAAGGAAAAGTTTGAAGTAAGATAACTGTCAAAATAAGGAGATAGGATATATAGCAAACAAAGAAGTGTAGAAGGGATAAATGAAGTCTACAAAAATGGCTACCTTCAGATCTGACCACTTAATGATCACATTGTTTCCGATGTCTAAGTTTTGTAGTTTTATATTAAAAGCCAACTCACTAGGAAGTGTCTGTAATACAATGGAGAGGAAGTAAAATTAGAAAAATAAACATTTTGCCATAATTCAGGAAGCATCTGCAAATCCAGCATAATGGATAATTAGCTGTAGGAACTTACCTTAATATCATTATGAGCAAGTCGTAGCTCCTTTAACTCGGTGCAGGATTTAAGTGAAGAGTCAATACCTTGTAGTTGGCAATTAGAGAGAGATAACTAGAAGACCAGTGCAAATATGGTGTTAGGACACAGTAAACAGTAAAAAACATACTGAATCATCATGCGGTAGAAGATCAACAGGAAATACAAAGTTTCGCTTACTTTTGTGATTGAGTTGATTTTGGCTAGACTCTGACCAATTCCAGATATTGGATTTCTAGATAGAACTGCAATAGATACCAAAGGCATAAAGACACTTTCAATATAACTGATTAATTGGCAAAAATGAAATACAATTAAATTAATTTAATTGACATTGAAATTCAGAAAGGCCGACAACCACACAAAGCTAATCACTATTCATCTCGATTCAATATGTGGTGGTGGCATAAAAAGTCATCTAGTATCAATCAACCATCAGTCTTTTACAGTCTAATTAGCACTAGCAGTTTACCTGATAATCACATTAGGGTGAGTAGCTGCAACTGCTTACACAACACAAGTAGCAAATTAGATTTCAGAAAAGCCAATGGTGGCTAATAACAGTCTCTTGATCCCTCTAAAGTCTTCTCAAGCATGAAATTTCAGTATTCAGTATAAAAATCATATAAGAGATGGCCGAATTAACAACAAACTGATACTGGTCAAGATAAGAAAAATGGCATTAGTTAGGTTATACAAGAGTAGGAGAGGAGTCCTAAATTCTAAATCAACTTAATAGCCCAAATCATGAAACCAGTAAAAAGATTACGATACGGAAAAGAAAAGAAAACACTAAAGATTGTTATTCTTATCCTTTGACCCAAAGAATACAACTATTCAAGATGTAACTAACTACCAAAACCTTGCTATCTTATTGATTCCAAACCCTGTTCCATAAATGGATGATTGGGAGGCCAGCCAATTTCATCTAATTCTTTTAATTAACATGTATCTCTATGACTGAAAGCTGTCTCAGTTCTAACTTTAAAACCAAATGCCGAGGAATTTAAAATAAAAGCAATCAAGGTATGAGGCTTTGAGATTTCTCATGATGTATTCTCGTTCTCTTGAGTGGATCTTGGCAGTATCATTACAAGTTTAACCTCCAGAAACCCAAAAGTGTCCCCACAATCAGTCACAGTAACAGATTTTTTGGATTTAGACAGCCAATGTTATAATTTACTATATTTCCTAATAAGAGACCATTCTAAATTTTAAGAACTGAGAATCTATTCTGCTGATCCGTGCACAGTTAGCAGAATAACAAACTCTATATTACACCATGCTCAATCACACACTAATCATTGATTATGAAAATATAAAAATTACAAAGGTAGGAACTCATACCCAATGTATTCAACTCTTTCATTTTATCAAGCTTGCAAATTGAGACAATGTCATTGTCTACCACAGAAAGAAAAAAGTAGGTCAGTATAAAAACCAATGATCCAGAAAATACTAATCTCTGATGGAGAAACACAGTGGTACACACACAGAAGCTCACCATTCAAAATCAGTGCTCGCATGTTCACAAGACCACCGACCTCATCCATAGATTTGAGCTTGTTTTTTCCGGCATTCAGTACCTGGTAAACAAGGAAGCGTGTATTAAATACCAAAAACCTTTTTACCTCTTTTAGATCTAAACATTAAAGATCAATCAGTTCAGAATCCATCAACTGATGCGGTAAGAAGTTCAAAATATGAAACAAAAACGAAAAAATATTGTGACACAATCGCAAAGGGGTTAGCTTTTCTGATAAGGTAATGCAGTGAGCTTATGGAGGGGGGTCTTGAAGGGAAAGGAGAGGTTCGTTAGAATTTTCGCAATAAAGTCGGTAACCAAAAGTGTCGTATGATGTCACAATACTGAAGGATATGTAGGGACCAACTATTTAAATTATTTAAGAGGGAATAAGCAAAAAATTATGGGTGGAGATAAAAAATTTAAGAGGACCATAGAGGACAGCGAGTGGGATGATGCTGAGGAGTGCTTACAGAATATACCAATGTCTAATAGATGAATTGGGGTGACAAAAAGATATGCAGTGTGTTGAGAGGAAAATCACTCAAGTGAAACTTTGTTAGATGGAGTTACCAATGGGTGGCAGAAGAGGGAGGTGTAAAAGAATATATCGAACGTGGTGCAGTATGAAATTTAATCTTAACTGCAGAAAGTTTGAGGAAGCTGTGAATCGTCGTGAATTTGCTGTGTAGCATCACATCAATGATATGAAACTTGGCGGCTTTATCTGTTTTATCGTTTAATATGTGGTATGAAAGACAGTGAATCAAGCATCGTATAGCTTGAAAAATATCACGGTTATGCCTCTTTTGGCTTATCTGGAAATTGGAATGCGAAAAATATGAGGTTATTCCATAATAGTGAAAATAAAGTAAAGAGTATGTAAAATCATGTTTGCTCATTTATTTTAAAAACAAAGAAAAACATAATGAACATACAAGTCCAACGTAGTATGTCCCAAAATATAGATGGATATCATAGCACTCTTGACTAATTTTTGATCTCCCCCTCAAGCATAGAAAAAGTATAGTTCCTCATTCTGACATGTGAAACAATTGTTGTCCATGCTCGCCAATCTTCACTTCGATATGTTCCACTAATCAACCAATCAATTTCCAAATGCCAAGAAGAAGCTAAAACTGAGAAGGTGTCTTTTCAATAAGTATAAATGTGGAAAATGATGTTCTAAGCAAATGGAGAGAAAAATGTTACTCTTATCATCTAAACACACAGAAAAAATCAAAAGAAAAGTGAAGTGCTGAAAATAAATGGTGTATAAAAAATTGTATGCAAAAGTTTGAAAAATGGAACTAAGACACTTCAGAATTGGCACACTCAAAACGATAATGATGGCAAGCTAGAAACTCCAATTTAAAGAAGTGCTCAAAAGCAGAAAATCAGTTAACAAAGTATGTACATAAACAGAAAAATGAAAAGATAGAAAAGCATGAACCAAATGCACAACTCACAGTCAGTTTAATAATCCCTTCAATCCCTTTCAAGCTCTGAAGTTTGTTTTGCACAACAGAGAGCCACTTCAAATTCACACATAACTTCAACCCCTAAAATCCAAAATAAAAATCAGATCTTTGGCTGAAACATACAGCAGTCCAATCTAAGTAGGCATTTGGACATAAAAACACATGATATTTGAAAAGAAAAAAAGAAGTATTGTTGAAGTTCCGATTGGATATGCATTTAACTTGAACAACAATAACAACATACTCAATATAGTCCCACAAAGTGGTGTGAGCATACGAAGACCTTACCCCTACCCTCACAGAGGTAAAGAGATGCATTTAACTTGAACAACAACAACAACATACCAAATATAGTCCCACAAGGTGATGTGAGTGTACACAGACCTTACCCCTACCCTCACGGAGGTAAAGAGATGCATTTAACTTGAACAACAACAACATACCCAATATAGTCCCACAAGGTGATGTAAGTGTACACAGGCCTTACCCCTGCCCTCACGGAGGTAAAGAGATGCATTTAACTTGAACAACAACAACATACCCAATATAGTCCGACGAGGTAGTGTGAGTGTATGCAAACTTTACCCCTACCCTCGCAAGCTAAAGATATGCATTTAACTTGAACAAATGTAGAAATTGGGAATACAATCTTCACCAACAAGGTGAAAGTTCAAACTTGAACTAATCTTCACAAAGAATTTCAAAAAAAACAGTCTAAACTCTAATTGTACAACTAAAAGCTGTCTTGAGGGGGCAAATTCATATCCAAACAAGGCACTAAACAACCCAAATAAAGGAAGATTCTTTTTTAAATTTTTTTACCTCCAGGGAAGTTAAATTGTTAAACCCAAGATCAAGCTTCTGCAAATTTTCAAATTCGCTCAAACAGGATACCTGCACATAAAGATGAAATCTTGAAAATGCAATATGAAATAGTACAAAAATTGAAACATTTTTTGGTTTTTGGTCAGAAACTGGAAATTGTACATCAGAAAGAGCTTTGTGAGTGAGGGCAAGTGAGGTAATTGAGCTGGGGTCAGTAGTATTGTTGTCTTTCAACACTTGCTTTGAGCTCAACACAGCCATGGTTTTTGCTGGGATTAGGGTTTTAGGCTTAAACCTTGGCCTTATATTCAATTTATGTATTAACTTGCAAATATTTTAGGTAAGTAACAAAAAAAAAAAAATTAAAAATATTTATATGTAATCTAACAATACAAAGATGTTTATCTCGGGAGGTGGGGTTGGGGCGTGGTGGTGTAGGGCTGATCAATGAATAGTTGTATACGATACAACATACAATTATGTTTAGGGAAAAGACATAAATTCTCCATTGAATTAGTCCTGAAAAATCAATTACACGCTTAAATTATTGTGATGACATATTACACACTTAATCTTATTCAAAGTGATATTAATACCCATTAGAAGGTGGCATGGCACAGAAAGTGTCTTCACCTTCCTTAAGGTGCGTGAGAAGAAGAAATTTTATGTTAAAATGACATGTTTAAACACGTGGCACTATTTTATTGGTCATTATATAATTAAGTATTATAATTTCTAATATATTAAATATGTCATTATTTTTCTTTTTTATCTTTTTATTAGTGACCTCAATTTCTTTAAAGCTTTTACATTTTTAATTTTTTTTTTTTAAAGTTCTTCTTCTTTACAAATTCTTTGTCATCATTGATGATTTCTTCAAATATCCGTCACTCTATCTTAAAAAGAAACTCTAAATAGAAGTAAAAAATAGTGGGGAGGATGTTGATTTCCACCGAAAAGTTAATAATTTTAACTTAAGGTTCATGATTTTTATTCGAATTCGCCGGAGGATTCACCGGAGAAGAACACCGAATTTTTTTATGAGAAAGATAATGGCTTCTATTGAAAATCTTATGACATTTATGCATAAAATTCATGTTTCATTGCCTACATTTTTTAAAAATTCATGGAAGAAAATAATTTTCTATCTTTGTTTTCTTTATTCTCGCCGGAGCACCACCCACAACCATCACAATGTTATTTTTGTCTCAAGCCATCAATAGCATATTTGATTTTACACACAAAGAATACTAATGAAATGTTTGATTTTCATCCATAATTATCAAGATTTCAAAAGAGCTTTTACAGATCTGAAAGTTTTTATTTGTTTCGCCGGCAACAATGGTGTTGCCCACCGCCTATCGCCGCCGGCAACATCACTAAACTTCATAATCGTCTTATTGTCTCATGTTCTCTCTTCAAATTTCTTGTTTTCCCTTCAATTTATGAATAATGAAGAAGAAAGAAGAAAGAAATGCAAGGTGAGAGGAGGAAGAAAGCCTAGGTTTCTACTTTTTGCAAAAGTCTAAGAAAATATTAAGCAAAAATGGTTTAAAAAATTTAAAATAATCTTATTTACGTGTCAAAATGCGTGTATAACACATTTTCACACAAAAACTGATATTGTCTTCGGAAGGGGGTATTAATTTCACTTTAAACAAGATTGAGTGTGTTATATGTCGTCATGATAGTTTAAGCGTGTAACTGACTTTTCGGAACAAGCTCAGGGGGGAATTTATGTCTTTTCTCTAATGTTTATTACATATTGTATTGTTAAAATTTATCGTTATATAATGATGAAACATTTATTTAATATAACAATCGATTCAGTGTAATCATATTATCAAATCCTTCAAATAATTGACACATCATTATAAAACGATCAAAATCATATATTTTTTTAAATATTATATTTATCAAAACAATACAATATAATAAATCACGCATCATAAAATAATATATAACAACCATTCAAACAAAATGTTAACACATATAGATTGTCTAAATATTTTTTTAGCATATAAACTTAAAGCACTTGAACTTATTTCTTAAGAGGTAATACTAAAAAAAAACACAATTTGCCCCCCCCACAAATTTAGTATATTTCAACTATTAATTTTTATTTAAAATATTACTTTTTTATAATAAAATATATTTCGATACATTGATGGAAATAAATAGAAAAAATTACACAATTCAAAATATCATAATCTCTAAATTTTTTGATTATTTTAAAAAATTACAAAAATCTCCTTTTGGATATATCCCTATCCCTTCTCGATTATATTTTTATCCCCTCTGATACATCTCTATCCCCTCTCGAATACATCCCTATCCCGGATACATACCTCCTAACAAGTAATATATCATTTGTAATGTATCAAGTAACTAAAGAATGTATTCGAAAGCAATAAAAGATCCAATTTTTGTAATTTGATAAATTTTTGGAATAAAATATGCATAGCCCCAAGTTTATGGGATTTTGTAAGTTATACAAATCAAAAGTTATATTTTTCTAAAAAAAATTATTCCGTATCTGAATCTCACCTTTAAACTCTAATTAAATTCAAACTATGCATGCAAAACCCATTTGGAGTGATTGTGAAGCTCCCAACATAATTTTATCCATATCGAGGGCTCTAACCGAAACCTCTTACATATGTTTTGATATAAAATGAGTGATATATGGCCCAATAAAAGGAGATATTTTGCTTCTCCATATCAATTATACTATCAAGCAAAAAAATTGGAGAAGATAAAAGAGTGAAGCAAAGTAGCTTCAATTTTTCAAACTCTATATACCGTATGAATTCTGTATCATACATACGAACTGAAATGGTGCTACCATTGTGTATTCCCAATCACTCTCACTTTCTCTCCCCTTTAAGCTCATTCGATTTCTCTCCTCCGCCACCGCAACGCAGCCGTGCACGGCCCAGATTCACGACTGTACTATCCGTACTCAAAACCTCTCGACCCGGTAATGAATATACATGTTTTATTGAAAGAATTTTGATTTTTGTAACTACCCATTTGAGCAATTTGCGGTTTTTTCGTGTTCTTGCTCAAGTGTTACCTTTTTTCTGAGAGAATTATGAATCTTGTAACTACCCATTTGAGTAATTTTTGCATTTCTTCTTCTTCTTGCTAAAGTGATTCGGTAGCTGGAAATTCAATAGTTATTTTTTTTTTTATGAGAGAATTGTGAATTTTATAACCACCCATTTGAGCAATTTGCTGTTTTTCTTCTTCTTGTTCAAGTGACCCGGTAGGTGGAAATTCAATAGTTGCTTTTTCTGAGAGAATTGTGAATTTTATTAATTAGCGTTTTTTCGTCTTCTTGCCCAACTGACCCAGTAGCTGGAAACTCAACATAACTATTTGTGAAAGCATTGTGGAATTTTAAACTACCCATTTGAGTAATTTGTGTTTTTTAGTCTTCTTGCACAGGGTCTTTGTAGCTGGAAACTAAAGAATAATGCTTTTTGAAAGCATTGTAGAATTTTTACTGCCCATTTGTGTAATTTCTTTTTTAATCTTCTTGTCCCAGTGAGTGAAGTCACAGTGGATGACGTTCTCCGAGATTTCTTGAGGGAAAGAGAGTTAAATGGGGATGTTATCTCGAGAATTTCTGATAGAATCTGGCTGAGGAATGTGGCTGGTTTTGATTCTGCAGAAGCTGGAAGTGGGACAAGTGAGGCTACTCAATCAGAGGAGGTATTTTGTTGGTTACCCTTTTGTTTTCCAGGTTTTTAGTATTGGTTTGCTTGCATTTGAACTTTGAAACAAAAGGATGCAAATGCAGGTATCAGGGGAAGATAATGAAGGTGGGTTTTTGAAGTTGAAAAGTACCAAAGAGTGGCTTTCAGGTGATGCCACAGCACCAGTTAATAAAAAGAGGACCTTTAAGGTGTTCATTAATAAGTTTTTGTTCTTTTTAATGGTGTTTTGAATATTGTGATTCATGAGTAGTTAGATTTTTGCTATTGATGCTTCTAATGATATGCACAGGAAATACAAGATGACAGGGAAAGAACGAAAAGGCTAAACTTTCTCCAATATGAAGCTGTACGTCCTGGTCAAGCATCTATGTTCTTGCTATTTTGTATTCTTAAACATTTATAATTGCATAGCATTGGAATTCAAATATCACTGCTTTAGAAAGTGGAGACTCTACTCATAATCCTTTTTGCTGGCCATCATCCTTATGACCTTATTGTGGTTCATGTTGTTTTATTTACTTTGGTGAAAGGTTGTCCAAAAGAAAAGGGGCTTCTTGATATTGCATTTGCCAAATTTTGACGTTTTAGATGGAGTACATTATTAACACCCTGAGATTTTTCTTCTGTGTTTGTATTATCTCCTACTTCCAAAAATCGTTGTATCGTTATTGGAGAAAACGGGATATATTGTAGAATTTTATTGATGAAAGGTAGTCTGAATGGTTCTATGAGCACCTACACTATGCATGCTTAGTGTGATCTGTTCAATGATTTATATAATAAGTATTTACCAACTTTTAAGAGTAAAATGAGTAGTTAGGGGCTGTTACTTGCATATGCTCACTGGCTGGACTTCTTCAGGTGTCTCGTAATAATTTTTGTCATTAAGCGTGAAAGATGCTAGTTCTCAAGTAGAAGACACCATTGTGTTTACCTGGATAAAAATCCTTCTGCTCCGAAGTGTATGAAAAGTGACAAGGAAAGGATTTCAAATGTTATTCTCTGACTATGAAAACATGGTATACTGAAGTTGTATCCAATTAAAAGAGAATATCTTCGCTGAGATGCACAAAACAGATGTCTGCAAATGAATTAAACTATGTTTTGTTCTTAATGTACAAGGTTTAGATCATTTTTCTGTTCCTCTTGCAGCTTAAGCGGGAGCTACTTTTCTTAACGGTGGGCATTGGGACTGCTTGCAGTGGATATTGTTTGGTAGTTTTATCAGTCCAGGTATTTGGTAGATTTTTTTTACATGTTCTGAGGTCATGAGACATTCTATAATAGAAGGCATATTGTGTTTCCTCACAACCATTGGTGGCTATGCTCAGTTGTGCTATATTTATCTAAATCTTCACTTGAGCTAGAAAAGCAGTGGAGAGCACATGCGTGTAAATCACAATTAGTGACTGTGATTGACTTACTGCAATTGGGAAAGCTTACAATGGAGAGGGAGCCACTGAGTTCATACTCTCTTACAGTTACTATTCTAATAATAACCACCCAACCAACTTAGTAGAACAATTTCTGTTCCAATTAAACGTTCTTCCCATTTCCACTGCTTTCTTGACGAGAAAAAACTGGTTTGGTTTTGTTAACCTTTTTCACTGGGTTATTTATCTGTTCTACCTTATGAAAGAGGTTTCAGGTTAGAAATATTTGCATCCACGGTGGACTGACAGATTTACTTATTCAATCTGTAGGCTGCTCTGAGCTATGCGACAGGAGTTGTTTTCAGGTTTGATTTATAACTATTTTTAACTCCATCTATCCTGTTTACCGATCCTTCTAGTACTTGTAAACAGCCCAGTTTCGCACATTTAGGCAGCTAAAAATGGATAGCTTATAATATCTAGAAATATGCTTTTACATTATCTAGACCTTACAAGTATGTTTATGGTAGAATCTTTACATTTGAACTACTCTTTTGCTTATGTTTCCCATAAAATTGGCTGCATCATCTTCAATTCGGTTTATTTCTCTGGGTAATGTTGTCTGTAATTTCTTATGCAGTTGCCTGTACTATCAGCTCCTCTGCCAACATGCAGACAACCTCTCACAAGAGACAGTTCCTGATATTTTCACGAAAAAGAAACTTAAGAAGTAATGTCATAACTTAGCTATGTTTCTGTTTGGTTATTCTCCACATAAGAATGGTGAACTTGATTGATTGGATGATCTAGTATTTCTTCCCCTCAGAATCGGAATACGAAGTGAAGATCTGCAGGATTTCTTTGAGAGATCTGTTAAAGGCAGCAGCATTGCTCTTTCATCTCCCAGGCTTGTGATTCCTGCTGCAATATATGGATTGTGGGAATTGTCTCAGCATTTTGCCCATGATATATTTGATTTTCAGGTAATGCTTTGTACATTTACGGCATTTGAATTAACACTTATTTATACATTTAATTTAAAATCTTGACTTATTTATGCTATCCTCTGTTTGATTCCTCTGATTATGGCTGTTCATCAGTTAATGTGACATTTGTTTGGGATCTTAACAGCTGGTTCCTGCCATGGTTGGGTTGTTTGTATATAAAGCAGCTTGCCTGGTGCAAGTCTATAGAGACAATGAAGACCTTCAATTTCTTTTTCCTGGGAATGAAGAAGGGTCCGGTGACTGAATATCTGGAATATGTTAATAATAAATGTTACTTGTTGATGCCATGGCAAAGTTGGATGTCTACCTGACTACACCTTCTGGGTAATGACTCTTTCTAAAGCTTTTAGTCTTCTCAAATTTTTTGTGGATACCAAAAACCATCGGTTGAGAACTTCTCTCCTTTCAATTTATGATCCTTCATCCATATGAAGTTCTAGAGATATGACCACCATGAGCTTTCCAATGAACGCAATTAAGAATCATTTTAAAAGAAGTTGGAGACATACCTCAAATGCTACTTTTTTTGTGGTAAAGATATATATGTACTCCACAAAAAACCTTTAAAAAATTGCATGATAATTTCCTATATATTAGTATAAGTAAATGAATATATGCTCTTCTTATCCAACATACCTTGCAATACTATATACATGCTATACAGACTTATTTACATACTGTATTACTTACTGGTAAACATTACTCTGTCAAGGAAGTTCCTGTACTTTAAAAACAAAGGTGTTTCCTTAGCTCCTTGAAGTTCTTTGAGGCCAAAAGTGCTTTGATCCTTTTTGCACTTCTTATATATTTGATGCTTCCTACAACAACATACCCAATGTAATCCCATAAGTGGGGTCTTGTAAGGTTGGTGTGTATGCAGCTTTACCACCTTGTGAAGATAGAGAGGTTTTTTCCGTTAGCCCCTCGGCTAAAGTGTAAAGCATATCAAATCAGGTATGAAAAGGAAATACAGTAGTGAAGAAACCATGCTGAAAAATAATGGAGAAAAGAATAGTAGCAATAGCAAATAATACGACAATCGAAAGCAAGGGAAATAACAAGTACTTAATAATAAAATCGAAGAAATATTTAATGCTTCCTCACTCCCAAAATGAAGTTATTCAATTACTTCAAACTCTTTAGATACTTTTCTACATGTGCCCGAGCGCGCGCGCGCGCACACACACACACACACAAGGATGAGACATCTTGGAGAATTTATCATGCAATAGGAACTAGGTACCAACAGTCTGCTATGGCTAGGGAGTAGCTTTTGCCTACAGAGGAGCAATATGTGTAATGTGAGTATCAGAGATACTATTGAAGTAATTGAGATACCAAGTGGTTATGTCGTAGTTCTTTAGCTTAGAAGAAATACACATGAGGATCTAAGTGAATTGGCTTTGAAGATAGGGAATGACTTGGCAAAGGAAGGATCATGTTCTCATAAATAGTATCTAATGAAAGAGCTTTGTTGTTGCTTATCAACACACACACACACACACACACATATAGCTAGAGGGGGGGGGGGGGGAC
>JAJONR010014852.1:0-11690 GCA_029582245.1 Solanum etuberosum
TCCATGCCTTTTCCTTTCCCTTGAGCTGCAAATGCAACAGTGACAACATTTCCTTGATGAAAAGCATTTTGTGTGAAGAGACGCTGCTCTTCACGAAGTAATTCCCTAAAACAGACATCCAATGAGGGAGATTGTTCACAGTTCATCAAGTTGGAGCGAACACTTTCAAAATCAGATCATAATTTCATCAAAAATTGATCTCGCTTGCTTTGTTCATGAACTCCTTGAATGATGGAGAGAGATTCAGAAGGTATTTTAGCATAAACGATATCGGTAAATTCAGCCCATAAGTTCTGAAATCCAGAGAAATAATCTTGAACAGAGAGACCTCTATGAGAATACATAGCAATTTCATGCTCTAACTGAAAGCGCCTTGCGCTATGGTCTTGGTTGTAAACCTTTTGTAAATAATCCCACATGGCCTTTGTTGTCTTGTATGGCCTGAGATTAAGAACAATAAGAGGGTCAATTGACCCTAAAATCCATGTCATCACCTGAGCATCTTTAACCTAAAATTCATGTCATAATTCTTTTCCGGTGACAAATAGTTGGAATTGAAATTCCCAGGCAGAGTAATTTTTTCCTGTGAAACGAACATGGAAGGACTCAAACTGATATGAGGCCATGTTCTTAACAAGCTAAGGAAGATAGAAATGCAATGATGCAAAATAACCAGAATGACCAAGACTAAGATTCCAAGATGCCTAAATTTCCAAGATACTTAGGACTAATTGTTGACTAAAAAACAGTAAGCAGAACCAAAACTTTCAAAAAAAATAAATCTGAAAGGAACCACAGATGAAAGACACTAAGAATCAAAGAACTGAAAAAGTCTCTAATACCATGTCAGTTTTGCTGAATGAATGCTCTCAAATGAGAGTTCTTCCATTAAATAGAAAGAATTCAGATTTACATGCCTAAAAATCTGTTATATATCCTTAAATATATGTTATTCCTAATTGTAATATCTCTGAAAATATGCTACATTAATCTATGTTATCTCTTATCATCATTACACAAATATTTAGAGTGATAATATAGATATGTACAAATATTTAGAATCTGTCCAATCATGCTAACAACTTTATATATTTCTTTAGTCCTATCAAAATACAATTATCTAAGGTGTTTCTTAAGAAAATAACACAAAATATGAGATGATTGATGATACTAATATATATTCGACAAAAAATAATATGAAATCACATAAAATAAAGGGAAAATTGTATGAAATAACAAACTTTTAATTCATATTAAATGTTATAGCTACAATTTAATTTATTTCTGATTCACAACTACTGTTCTGCATATTTTGCCATCTGGTGCTACCCATTGTTTTATACTAACCCTAAATAAAAAATGAAAGATATATTTGTATATATCTTTATACAAATCAAAGCGGATCTTTTCTCTCTCCATTTACACCATCTTCTCCTAAAATCTCTCACCCACATTAGTTTTGAATTTTGAATTTTCGCCATTACCCTCTCAATTGTGGCATCAAAATTTCGGGTAACCGTAAAAAACGTGTGTAAATCAACTTTATATTTTTTTTATTTTTATTCTGTATAATATTTTCAATTTTTTTCATGAACTTTCATATAAATATACAGATTCAACTAATACAAATTTTTATTAATACATAGATTACATATATATACATATACAACTGAAAAGCACAACAAAAAAAAGTCATATATTTATACAAATTACAGCTAATACTGTTTCTTACTTGTATACAAATTCTACATATATACTTATACAAAGAACATACACATATACAAATTACAGTTATATGTACATATACAATGGACAAGCCTAACAAAAAAGACATATACGTATACAAATTTGTATATGAATTGGACGTATTTGGCAAATTATACAAATCAGAAGCTCCATAGCAAACATAAATATAGTTATGGGGCGCAATTATCTAAACTATAGCTATAGAGCACTAATATGGATATTATCTTTGTCATTCCTAAAATTTACTATGAAATAAATATTGTAAATCAATAAGTCCTAATGAAAATGATCATAATTTAAACTACTAAATCATGCTAAAATAAGTCTAATAAGTCTTAATTATATGATTAAACATACAAAAAAAATTAAAATTAGGTTATATATTTTAAATGTCTAGACCAACGTAAAACTAAAGAACAAATATTCAACATTATTGTCATCTTAGTGTTGAGTTAATTTATTTTTTTAGCATTAATATTGATTTAATTTTGGTTTGAGCATTATTAGAGTTACTAATATCTATGTAATATAATACTTATGAACCTTGCTAAGTATGCTGGAAAAACTCTTACCCCTCGTTCCTCCTTCATAGCCAAGAACATCAAGGAAGGATGGAAGATTTGTACTAAGGGCATTTTCTGGAATATTGTTAATGGCAGAAATATTAATATTTGGGAAAATAACTGGATTCCCCCAAACCATTGTTTACGTTCTTTAATTCAAGGACCTATTCACCAAAACGATATAGGAAAAAATATTAGTGATATTTTCTACAACAATTCTTGGCATCTTCAAGATCCATCCTTTGTTTTCCCTGATGACATCCAAGCTAGAATCAACTCTGTTAGCATCACCGATGGTCTTCGCTATTTTGATTTCCCCTCATGGGCTCTTAACAATAATAATCTTTTCTCCATATCTTCGGTGTATAAACTTATTAAACCATATCTTTCTCCAACTACTCATAATGATTTTAATTGGATCTGGAGAATTCACACTCTTGGAAAGATTAAATTCTTCCTTTGGCTCTGCGTACATAACCGTCTTCCCACTAATTCCTATCTCTTTAGGTTAAATATTACGGCGACTAATATTTTTCCCATCTGTAGTCAAGAAGAAGAAATCATCTTTCATGTCTTCTTTCGTTGCCCTATTGCCATGGTCTTTTGGACTTCCTTTAACATAACCATCCCTGAAGAACATCCTCACTGGTTTTTTATTTTTTTTCAATCTAATCAATCTCTTGAAAACCATCTTCTTAGCTGGGACTGTTTTCTCCCTTTTGTCCTTTGGCACGTTTGGCTCAATCGAAACAACAACATTTTTAAAAATTCCTCGTAACCTGTCCATATATCCAATCTCATCGCTAGGGTGTTGGAATTCCGCTTCTCTACCAAACCCCTCAACAAAGGCAAGGTTAACATAAACCTTTCTGTTAAATGGTTTCCCCCGCCACCCACTGGAGTGAAATTAAATTTTGATGGAGCCTTCAACCAAACCTCTCTTATTAATGGGATTTGAGGAGTTTTTAGAGATTCTCTTGGTAATTGGATTGCAGGTTATTTTAAAAGAGCTAAAGGTATCAACCCCTGTCATATGGAGTTACAGGCTTTTCATGAGGGCCTTTTATTTGCTATCTCTAAACAACTCACTGTTTAGGAGATTGAAACGGATGCCACCAATATTATTAAAATGCTAGAACACCCCCTCCCCTTTTCGCTAACATTCTCCTCAATTGCAGGTCTGCGTTGAAGAATCTGGGGAATTCCCGGATCCGGCACAACTTTAGGGAAAGCAACATTGTGGCTCATATGCTAGCAACTGAAGGACCGAAAAGAGCCACAATTTATGATATGAAGTTTTTGATAGAACCCCCTCCATGGCTACTCAATGCTTTGCAGTTTGACAAGTCTGGAGGTTCTATTATAAAGAAGTGCACTATCCTAACATGTAGTAATCTAGTAAAACTAGGGAATCAAAGTGTCTTATTTTCTAATGTACTAACCCATAGTAGGGTCTTGGCTGGGAATGATTCCAATCATACCCAGATTGCTTATGCTACTAGTCCTGAGCTCCTTGCTGTAGATGTAGCAAGCAATGCTATTGTAATAGCTTAGCATGTTTCATAAATAAAATCTTGTTTAACCAAAAAAAAATAATCTTTATGGACCTACTAAAATTTCAAGTCTAAATTTTTAAAAAAAAAATCAAATTTGGACGCAAAGTCCATATTATTGAATTATCCAAATTGGGCAATCCTCCTTATTATAATCCAAGATACTTGGTCGGCCCAAAAGTGACTAGACCAGGTGAATAAAATAATGTCCTACCCCTTAGGGTTTCCTAAATGAGCATTTTAGCTTTTCCTTTTCTCTTCTTCCTCTTCTCTAGCTCTTTCCGCCTCTCTTGCTCTTCTTTCTGAAATGTTCATCCTTGCCTCCTTTAACTCTTGCTTCAAGTTTCTTCTGTTATGGGTGATAAACATTCTCCATCAATCGCGTGTACTATGTGATCCTCTATTCAGTTCACAAAGGTAATGCTTTCATTTTTGTTTTGTTGTCTTTTCTTTTCTACCCAGCTGACTCTGTTCTCCTTGCAGATGTACTGTCCGGTTGGTTCAAGTGGAACTTGATAGAGAGTATACGCCTTGCTTCCCAGTTCTGCAGATCCATGTGAGTGTTGAACTTGTTCTTCATTTCTGTTCTTTTTTAAGCCTCTCCTGATTCATTAATTCCTGCAGTTGAAGCCGAATAGGAAAAGACCTTCTTGCTCCCAAGCTTCAATCTCCCGATCTCTTTGCTGGATGCTCGCTACCACTTCAGATTTGGTTCTTTTACTCTCGCCTTTTGATGTTCCCTGTATCATCTTTTGCTGGCTGTTATAGCTTAGAATTAGGAATAGTTCTTTAACAGCTCTTTTGCTCCAGCCATAGTTCAGATCTAATTTGTAAATATCGTAGCTGTGGAACCTTGTGTTGGCTACTCTGTATCTAAGCATGTTGTCCATTGTTGTTGATAGTGTTAATTCTCCTTGTCTTGATACGAACTGATGGGACCTGATGTTTATCTATGTTTAAAAGATTTCTTCCTATACTAGGCAATTGTTGAAAGTTAAGAAATATTTGCTTTTCTTCTGTATTGACTGCTGATTTTTCTATAAAATCTGCTAGCTGATTTGCTTCCCTGAAAATGTGTTGTACAGTCACATTGATTTTTCCAAGCATGTTATGTATGTCTTCCATTATTTCTGCTAGCTCCCATGGTATTCTCCAATTTCTACTGATCATGTTTTTAAGTACTAAGGAATCAATTTCCAATTGGACATGATTTAGCTGCTTCCTAATGCAAATGTAATGCTTCCCATACTGTTTTTGCCTCTGCTTCCATGTTAGTAGCTATTCCAAAGTTCTGAGCCTTTGCATATATAAGGTCTCCACTACTGTCCCTTATGCAAAATCCATAAGTACTTTGGCCTGGATTTCCTTTGCTTGCCCCATCAGTGTTACAAGTAATCCATCCCTCTCTTGGCTGCATCCATTTAACAATCTTATAGTGTAGTGTAGGCTTGTACCTCTGCAATGTATCCACCATTTCTGTCCACTGGTATGATATTCCTTTGATCCATGATAATTTGACTCTTATTAATTGATGTATTGTCAATTGGCATTGATGATACATATAGTTATAAGATGTCTCTTTCCCATGCGTTTTAGCATTTCTTCTCTTCCACAACTCCCAGATGATGATAGCTGGAATGGCCTTTAGTATCTGATCCAGCTTATTTGACATTTTGTGCTCCCACCATCTATAAATGAGTTGCTTAAGATTCAACCCATTTATGTTGATACCTACACATGAAGCAAACTGCTTTCATAGCTTTCGGGCTATGGGAGCTGTTAGTAATAAGTGAGACATAGTCTCCATTTCTCCTTTTTCACAGCAATAGCATTTAGAAATAACTTGCAGCCTCATTCTCTTTAAATTATCATCAGTGGCTATTCTTTTTCCCAAAACTCTCCATAAAAAGAATCCAATCTTGTAAGGCAGACCCTTTACCCACATGTATCTACTCCAGTCCTTTTTTGCCTTCTTCCCTTCCCTCTCAAATTGTGAAAGGCTGATTTTATTGTGAAATCTCCTTTTGAACTCTGAACCCACCAGGCCTAGTGAAGGATGGTTTCACTAAAGGGAGGTCTGATGTTCTTTTTTATATGTCTCACCATCTCATCTGATAATACTGCTTTCAACTTTTGTTCATTACAACCCCCATTTGTTGCGAATTCTTTCACCTCTAATTCCTCATCCTGTGCATGTTCTCCTTCCATGTAGTACAATGCTCCTTGTCTGGTCCAATTATCATACCAAAAACTAGAGTTTTCAGCTTTTATTTTCCACCAAATGTCATGTTCCACTTCCTCCCTGATGTTAACCATTTTCGTCCATATATGTGAGGCACTTGTACTATTCACCATAACAGGATGCAATTTCTTGCAATACTTATTCCACATGTATCTAGCCCATAGTGAGTTGATGGATACTCTGAAATTCCACTATAACTTAGCAAATAATGCTCTATTGACATCATGAAGTGATCTAAAACCAATCCCCCCTTCCTTCTTTGGAAAACATAATTCCTTTCATGCCACCAAGTGTTTCCCCTTTACACCTCATGTATTCCCCCTCAAAAAAATTTACAAATATTTGATGTATTTGCTCAATTACTTTCTTAGGTGGATTCATAGCTGACAGGATGTATACAAGCATAGACTGAAGGATATTATTCACTAGAATTTGCTTACCACCAAAGGTTAAGAATCTGTTCTGCCATGCAAAAATCCTCTTGGCAATTTTCCTAATAAGCTCCTCAAAATGACTTGAGTTATTCCTTCCATAAAAGACTGGGCAACCCAAGTAAGTGAAAGGAAAATTACCCTGTCGAATCCCTATCAGTCTCCTCATTCTAATAGCTACAATCAAAGGAGTCTTATCAAAAAACTTTATGATTTGTTAACCATTTGTCCCGATACAGATTCATAATCCCTCAAAATCTTCATCATCTTTATTATTGATCCTCTATCACCAGAACAAAATAAAATAGTGTCATCCACATAAGACAAATGATTGATTTTCGGACTCCAGTTAAGCAGCTCATACCCTTTAAAATCTGCATCTCTATGCAAGCTATTCAATCCCCTGGCTAAGACCTCTGCTGCTTTAATGAAAAGGATTGAGGATAAAGGATCTCCCTGTTTAAGACCTCTGGATGACTGAAAAAACCATACGTCCTACAATTTATTAGGACTGAGTACCAATTATTGGACATTATCCTCCAAATCATATCAATCATTACTTCCGTAAAGCCAAATTTCCTTAACACCTTAGTGAGAAATACCCATGATACCCTGTCATATGCCTTGGCCATATCCAGCTTTACCACCACATTAACATTTTTGTTCCTCCTATTTATGTCCCTGATTATCTCCTGTACCAGCAAAATATTCTTTGTAATACTTCTACCCCTTACAAATCCTGATTGAGTGGGTGAGATAATCTTTGCCAAGACCATTATCATTCTCTCATGGATCACCCCGGATATGATCTTGTTCATAAAGTTACTAAGACTTATGGGTCTGAAATCAGAAAAATTCTTCACTGTCTCCTTCTTCGGCAGCAACACCAAATTAGTGTGAGTGATGAACTTTGTCAGCTCTTGTCCACAAAAAAATGCTCTCACCATTTTAGTAATATCATCCCCTATTATCTCCCAACAATCTTGATAAAAATGCCCTGTGAATCCATCCGGACCACAAGCACTACTTCCATTTAATTCAAACACTACCTTTCTAACCTCCTCCTTTGTAGGCATTCTACACATTTCCTCGTTTTCCTCCCCTGATATACATCTTGGAATATGATCTATCATTGCATAGTCATCCACATAATTATTTTATTTGAATTGCTCCTTAAAAAACTCCACCGCTGCTTGTCCAATTTGTTCATTGGATTTTAATGTGATTCCCTGCTCTGTTGTAATATCTGCAATATGTAGCCTCCTTCTTCTCCCCTTCACATATGAATGAAAGAAATTCATATTCTTATCTCCTTCTGAAAACCATTTCATCCCAGTTTTTTGCCTCCAAAATTCCTCTTCAAGCCTCAAGTATTTCTTTACTTCCGCCTCCACTTTATTCAACTCTGCTCTATTGCTTTCTAAAGGTTGTATCTCCAGTTGAGCTTCCTTTACTTTTATGACATCCTCAATGGTGGTAATTTGTTGGAAAACATTGCCAAAAACTTCTTTACTCCAGCCAGCCAGAGCCCTTTTGACCTTTTTCATCTTTGCTTGGAATTCTATAAAAGGATTCCCAACAAAATCCACCTTCCAGTTCTCTGCCACAATCTTCTTGAAGTTTTTGTGGTTTCTCTAAAAATTAAGGAAAAAAAAAGGCTTGGCTGTGATTTCCTCCGCAGAATTGCATATCAAATGCAGAGGTGCGTGATCTGACCCCTATCTAATCAAATGGTGCACCTTTGAAGATGGAAACGCCTCCACGAATTCCTGGTTGACCAAGATCCTATCTAGCCTTATAAATATACACTCATCTTCGATCCTCCCATTCCACCAAGTATATTTGCTTCCGATCGTTTGTACTTCCGATAAAGCACACATACTGATGAAAGATGCAAAATTTATGGCCTCATTCTGAGTAAAAGGAAGCCTTCCCAGTTTCTTTTCATCATTTAATATAACATTGAAGTCTCCCCCAATAACCCAAGGACATAGATCCCTATCAGTAATACTTTCCAGCTCTTCCCAAAGTTCCAGTCTTTCCAACGCATTGCATCTAGCGTACATGACAAAAATAAGGTAATACTTGTTGTCTATTCTGAATTTAATGGTGACTTGTTGCACAGTATCTAGAATGATGATTCCTTCCCACTCCGATCTCCAAAAGTACCAAATTTTCCCCGAACAATTTACACCCGCATTATGAAAACCAATTTCCTCCTAAACTGATCTAACTCTGATGGATCTTGAAAAGGTTCCATCAAAGCTATAAATGCATAATGGTATCTTTTATTTAGGTCCATTAACCTCTCAAAGGATTTTTGAGTGTTCACCGACCTAATATTTCAGAAGATAATTTTTTCAATCATTTATCACTATTGGACGCCTTCTCCCTGCTGCTCCTTGTTTTCACCGGTAGAGGTATTATTTGTTTGTCTTTTCTTGCCCCATTTTTCAGGCTATTAGTATGTCGTGGTGATAAATCACATGCTTTACTGATTTGTTGAATGTTATACTCCATATCCTCATCCTCTTCCGTCTCTTTTCTATGTTGGAGGACTTCCTCAACATCTTCAATTAAATCTGGTCCTTTTCTTGCCTCCTGTTCTTCCTCCCCCTTGTTGTTCTCCCCCATAGAGAAGTCACTTGTCTCAAACAACTGTCTATTCTTATTCTTTTCTTTTAATTTGTCCAGGTTGTGCCCTCCAATGTTGTTAGTTAATGTATGGTCCTCCTTGCTCATCCTCTCAGGTGTTTTATCTTCCTTGTGACTAGAACCCCTGCCTGTTGTAATGTTTCCATCTTCTCTTTTTGATGTGCTGCTCACCTCCACCAAGTTAGTACCTTTAGACATCACTTGTGACTTGTTTTTCTTCTCCATGTTATCAATCATACATGCCACAGGAGAATCTACTTTTGTCTCCTCCTTATGTTCCACAGCCTTCATACTATCCTCCTTGTGTATCTCCTTGTTCTCTTTAATATCTTGATCTAACATGTTGAATTTGTTTCGAGTTATGAGGCCTACTTTGTTCCAGACCTTTTCCTGCTGTTTGTTTCTTCCTCCTCCCCATTTTTTATACTTTTGCTCCACAAATTCATCCTCTTTCCTGTCTTTCTGGAAGGCAGGATCTATATCTGCAGCTTCACTCTTCCTGACTTCAATATTCAACATTTTCTCCTCCTGTTGCTACCCTTCCTTCTGTCATGTCTTCTCTTTTGGATACAGTTCCGTATGTACCACATAGCACTGTTCTTCATTATGTTCCTGAATCATGCAAGTATGACAAGTATGACAATATTTTGAAACATCGTCATACTTTATTTTGATCCATTTCTCCATCACCTCTCCACTTTGTTTTCTCATCCCAATCTTGATGCATTTTGGGAATTCTTTCATCAGATCTACCTCCACTTTCACTCTCACACAACTTGATCTTGTTCGATTTCTTGTTGCCATATCCATATGTAACAGTTTCCCTACTGCAACAGCTAGGGAGAAAATTGCTTTCTTTCCAAAGAAATTTGGGGGAAGCGAGGAAAAAGAGATCCACGCAATAGCGGTCAATGTTTTCTCCTCCGGATTGAACATAGGATCCCATTTAAGAGTTCGCATTGGGTATGACCAATTTTTCTGATTGATGTAGAAAGCCAGTTTCGATAGCAGGTGTACGTAGTCCTCCGGGAGAGTAGCCCTTATTAATACATGTCTATTGCTTAATAGACCAATGTTGCAATCCCCCTTCAATTCACATTGTTTGGGGATCAATCTGTGCAGATCTTATATATTAGGCCAGCCATAAGAGAACTTACCAATGACTGCATATTCCAAATTCTCATTGATAATCATCGGATTCACTTCTTCCTGCTTCCATATTACTTGTGGTTCTCCATACAAAAAGGAAATTGGTTTTAGAGGTAGTGCCTTAATGTGAGCTTTATGTTGCCTCAGAGAATCAACATACGTGGGTGCTCTGACTGCCAGTATGCCTTCCTCAGGAGGAGGTTGGCCCCCGGCCATGGCGGCCATCGTAAAGCAGGCAAAATAGGGTTATCGGCGGTAGCTTTATAACTTCAAATTAGCATTTACAACTTTCAAAAACTTGAAATAATATGTTAAAAGATAATAAAAAAAAATTGTAAAAAAGCATAAGAAATATTTAGAAATTATATGAAAGTAAATACTTTTACGAATAAAATAAATTTTTAAAAGTATATATATAATGTCAGGTTGGTTTGGTGTCGGATTGACTTTTTTTAGTTAAAACCAAACCAACCCAAGTATAGTCGGGTTTGTTTTTCCAATACTAACCCAAGTCAAACTAAACCATTAATCGGGTCTTTTTTTTTATTTAACTCGACTTACGAAGTGGTTCAATTTTCGATTCCATTTTGTACATCCCTTCCAATAACTTCCTAATGCACATATTTGCCGATGAGCCTTTTTGAAAAATTATGTAGAAACCTAATTTAGAAAAAGAAAATTCATCAAAATGAAGGTGAAAAAGGGGCACATTGTAAAGGCTATTCAAACTTGAATTGCATCTGTTCCAAGAACATGTTGGGGACCAAATTAGGAAAGTTGCAAAAACTTTTAGAAAATCAAACTTGTAGTCACTTAGAAAAGAACTAAACTCCTTATGACAAGAATTAAGAGAGAGCTTATGGAGTACAAATACAAGCTCTAATTTTTATTTTTATTTTTATTTTTAAAAGAAAAACCAAATTAAGATTTAAAGAATATGATTTCAAATCATATATTTGTGCTGGTTGAATTCAAAATCATTCCTTGCATAAAAAATATAAGTCGAAGATTAAGCTCAAATATACTCCTTCTGTCTAATATTAGTTGATCATTTTTCTTTTTATATGTATATTAAGAAAATCATAAATAAGAAGATAATTTACTAATTCACCCATTAAAAAACTTCTTTAGAAAAGGTCGTTGTGTGAAAGAGCACAGTGAAGTCACGGTGAATTCCGAAGCCATAGAGCACAAAATATCTAATCAGCAGATATTTCGATCCTTCGGGAAATATATTCCATGGTGCTTTCTTCAAAAATTAAATTAAATTAAAAAATTTAAATCAACAAATAATAAAATGAAGAGAAAAGAAATCGACCTTTATGTATTTATGAAGAGAAAATATTTTGGG
>JAJONR010014853.1:0-22272 GCA_029582245.1 Solanum etuberosum
AAGGATTGTGTTGAAGTAAAAGAAGAAAAAGATCAAAAGTGAAGTTACTTCAAGAAGTTAGTTAGGAGTTAGTTACAGGTACTTCAAGAAGTTAGTTATTCAAAGAAGATGTATAAATACATAGCATAAGTCATTGTAATCAAATATTTCAAGAATAATATACAAATCTTCATCTTCCTCAATTGTATTGCTTTCTATCTTGTGTTGAATATCTTCATGGTATCAGAGCGGGTGGTGATCGAAGTCTGAGTAAATCATCTGCATATTTCATCTGAAGTTCTGAAGATCAGAGTCTGAGGAAATTCATTAAGCTTCTGCTAATTTTCATCGAAGAAGAAGAAGAAAGATTAGTAACATGACTCAAGGGGTAACTGTTGGACAAACTACTGAAAGCAGTAGTGATGGAAGTTCTGGAAATCCAAGTTCCATTCCAGCTGTGTCGATGAGTAAAGGGGTTGATTATAATCATCCTCTGTTCTTGAGTCCTGCTGATATCAGTAGGGAAAATCTGATCTCATTCCAACTTATTGGCATTGAGAATTATGCATTGTGGAGTAGGTCAATTAAGTTGGCTTTACTTGGAAGAAACAAGATTGGTTTGGTAGATGGGTCGTGTAAAAAAGAGGATGTAAGTACAGAACTGAGAGGTCAGTGGGAGAGGGTTAGTGCCATTGTTATCTCATGGCTTCTGAATTCAGTGTCAAAGAGTTTATTATGAGGAGTTGCGTTTGCCTCCTCAGCTCAAGGTGTATGGAATGACTTAAAGGAGAGGCTTGACCAGTTGGGTGGATCAAGAACTTTTAGTCTGCACAAAGAGATTGCAACCCTGCAACAAGGTACAGATTCTGTGTCTATATACTTTACAAAACTGAAAACCTTGTGGGATGAATTTGAGGCCCTGGTGCCACCTCCTGGATGTGATTGTGAAAAGTCAAGAGGCTTTGTGGATCATCTAAATAGACAAAAACTGTATCAGTTCTTGATGGGACTGAATGAATCTTTTGGACAAGCAAGAAGTCAGATCTTGTTGATGAATCATGTTCCTGCAGTAAACCAAGCTTATGTTATGGTAGTGAATGATGAGTGTCAAAAAATGGCTTCTAGTAGGACAAGTGTAGGGGTAAGTTCTATGAGTGGTAATGGAGTGGATCCTCTGGTGATGTATTCAAGAACTGAAGGATTCTCCAATGCACAAGGATATAACAAGTCCAAGAAGAACTTTTCAGTTGTATGTGAGTTTTGCAGATGTAAGGGGCACACTAAGGATCAATGTTATAAGCTGATTGGATATCCTTCTGATTTTAAGTCCAAAAGAAAAGTAGGTACTAGTGCAGGAAATGGAGCCTACATGGTTGTGAATGATGTTAATAGTACAAGAAAAGATGGTTAGAATGGTATGTCTGATGGTCATTCTTTCAACTATGGAGGTAATACTAATGTGCCAGTGAAGAGTCATACTAGTGATGTAGATTAGTGTTCTAATCAATTGCAAGGATGTAATTTCACTAGAGATCAGTATAGTCAAATTCTTCAAATGCTCAAGCAGAATCAAGGATTTGGACACAAGTCAGAAGATGCAGATCAAACACATGAAGCTCAGGCTAATACTGCAGGTAAAGCTTTATTAGTTTCTGAAAATAATGAGGTCTGGATTATAGATACAGGGGCATCTAATCATCTAGTGTCAAAAGTTGACATGCTCACTAGTGAATCTGTGGTCAAGGTTAAAGATTCAAAACCTGTATACTTACCTACTGGTGAAGTGTCATATGTGTCTCATACTGGATTATGTCACATATCTCCAAGAAGTATGATTACAAATGTGTTTCATATACCAGAATTCAAGTATAATTTGCTGTCAGTAAGTAAGGTGACTAAGGAGTTAAACTGCTCAGTCACTTTCTTCCCTTATTTTTGTGTGTTTCAGGAGCTTTACATTGGCAAGGTGAGGGAAGTTGGTAAAGAGGATGATGGTTTGTACTTGCTGTTAAAGAACTTGACACAAGACAAGTTAAAGCACCAATCATTTGTTGTACCTAAAGAGAAGCTAGAGACACAACAATTATCAAAAAAAGAAGTGGATGTATGGCACAAGAGGCTATGACATGGATCATCACATATGTTGAGTAAAGTTTTTCCTGTTAATCCAGAAGTAGTGAGTAAAGTACTAAATAAATGTAATGTTTGTCCTTGTGCAAAACAGATCAGAAGTGTATTTCCTGTTAGCAGTATTAAAAGTAGTCAAAGTTTTGATTTGGTTCATTTGGATGTATGGTAACAGAGTTTTCCTTACAGTGATAGATGATTTCTCAAGGATGACCTGGTTATTTCTTTTGAAAAGTAAATCAGATGTGTGTGTGTGGCTTTAGCTTATTTTCTGCAGTTTGTAAAGACACAATTTGACAAAACAGTAAGGAAGGTGAGATACGATAATGAAACTGAATTTATGAATTCTGTGTGTGCTACTATGTTTAAGGAAAGACGGATAATACATCAGACGTCATGTCCCTATACTCCACAACAAAATGGAGTAGCTGAAAGGAAGCATAGACACCTGTAACTAGGGCCTAAAGGTTTCAAGGGCAAATTCCTTTAAGATATTGGGGTCAATGTGTGCTTACATCTGCTTACTTAATAAATAGAATGCCTAGCAGGGTTCTGGAAGGTAAATCTCCATATGAAAGGATGTATGGTATTAATCCAATATTGTCTCATCTTAGAGTGTTAGGATGTTTATGCTATGCTAAAGTTCTAACTGAAAGTGATAAACTAGCATCAAGATCAAAGACTGCAGTACATATGGGGTACTCAGAAACTCAGAAGGGCTATATTTTATTAGATTTGGCATCCAATAGTTTCTTTGTGAGTAGAGATGTAATATTCAGAGAATCAGTGTTTCCCTTCTTAACTTCCTTAGCAAAAAAAGAGGGTGGTCCATTTGTAAATAACATGGATGATGACATGCTACATGTAGAATGGAATTCGTGCTATGACAACTTGGTTAACAAGGAGAATGTTCATCATATGTGCTTACAAGAGACACAGTGTGATCAAGAAATAAACAGGAATTTGACCGGTAATACAGAACAAGATACAGTACAAGAAATAGTACAAGGTCAAGATGCAGAAGGTTATGATTCTCCTTCTAATGATATTCAACCAGTGGTAAATAGAAGGTCTACAAGAGGAGTTCATCCACCAGTATAGATGAAAGATTTTGTGTCTCTTAATATGAGCAAACAGGTGCAGTATCCTATAGCTGAGTGTGTTGCATACAATCACTTGTCTAAGCCTTACCAAGAGTTTGTTGCTGCAACTTCTGTTCTAACTGAACCTGCTACTTTTGCTGAGGCAAGTAAAGATCCAAAGTGGATTGAAGCAATGCAAGCTGAAATACAAGCTTTACAGGATAACAACACTTGGAAACTGGTTGAGTTACCTAAAGGGAAGGCTGCTATTGGATGTAGATGGATTTATAAGATTAAATACAAATCTACTGGAGAAGTAGAAAGGTTTAAGGCAAGGTTAGTAGCCAAGGGATATAGTCAAAAAGAGGGTATAGACTATAAAGAAACTTTTTTCTTTGTGGTAAAAATGGTCACAGTAAGAACCATTCTAGCCTTAGCTGTGTCCAAGAGTTGGCATATCCATCAAATGGATGTGTATAATGCATTTCTAAATGGTGAGTTAGAGGATGAAATGTACATGTCTGTACCTCAGGGTTTTTCCAGTCAGGGGAAGAATAAGAATAAGGTATGCAGACTGGAAAAATCATTGTATGGGCTTAAAACAGCACCAAGACAATGGAATCACAAGTTTGCAGAAGTTCTTCAGAAGCTGGATTTCAATCAAAGTCAACATGATCATTCTTTGTTTACAAGGACAACTGAAGGAACTACAATTATTTTGTGTATGTTGATGATATTTTAGTAACAGGAAGTAGTTTAAAGCTGGTGGAGGAGACAAAAAGATCCTTACAACAAAGATTTAAAATGAAGGATCTAGGAGAGTTGAAATACTTTCTTGGAATAGAGTTTGTAAGGTCAAACAGTCGAGTAGTCATGCATCAAAGGAAGTATGCACTTCAACTCATTTCTGAAGTTGGATTATCAGGAGCAAAGCCTACTGGAACACCTATGGATGTGAATGTAAAATTGACATCAAAGCAGTATGATGATCAAACTGGGAAAAATCAAGAGGAGCCTCTAACAGATCAGAGTAACTATCAAAAATTGATTGGGAAACTGTTATATCTAAACATGACAAGGCCTGACATTTCCTTTAGTGTTCAAACTTTGAGTCAGTTTCTACATCAACCTAAGAAATCTCACATGGATGTTGCACTTAGAGTTGTCAAATATATTAAAAGACAGCCAGGTCAAGGTATATTGCTATCTATTAAGTGTAGTACTGAAATTACAGCTTATTGTAATGCAGATTAGGCAACATGCCCCCTTACAAGGAAATCTGTGACTGGCTATGTGGTTAAACTTGGAGAGTCAGTGATTTCTTGGAAGGCTAAAAAGCAAACCATTGTTTCAAGGAGCTAGCTGAAGCTGAGTATAGAAGCTTAGCTTCTACTGTAGCAGAGTTAGTTTGGCTAGTAGGAATGCTGAAGGACTTAAAGGCTGAGATTCAATTACCAGTTCAAGTATATAGTGATAGCAAGTCTGCTATTCAATTAGCTTCTAATCCAGTTTATCATGAACGTACCAAACACATTGAGATTGACTGTCATTTCATCAGGGAAAAACTTCAACAAGGACTAATTAAGATAGTTTATGTTTCAACACAAAACCAGCCTGCTGATATGCTAACCAAAGGTCTCAACAGGCCACAACATGACTATCTATTATCCAAGCTAGGGGTCTTAAACATATTTGCACCACCTAGCTTGAGGGGGAGTATTGAGATAGTTAAAAAGAAGGATTGTGTTGAAGTAAAAGAAGAAAAAGATCAAAAGTGAAGTTACTTCAAGAAGTTAGTTAGGAGTTAGTTACAGGTACTTCAAGAAGTTAGTTAGGAGTTAGTTATTCAAAGAAAGATGTATAAATACATAGCATAAGTCATTGTAATCAAATACTTCAAGAATGATATACAAATCTTCATCTTCCTCAATTGTATTGCTTTCTATCTGGTGTTGAATATCTTCAAGTATTACCATCATCACTATCAACCACCGTTGTCAATCCCTATTATCAACCACCTCCACTATCATGAACACATCGTCAACCACAATACATTCTTCAGCCATCACCCTTAACACCGCCAACTACTACTAACAACCAATTTCCCCATCACCATCACCATCACCATCACCATCGCAGCAATCATTACAACACCAACCATCTCCACCATCACAATTTGACCACCACCATTATTAGTCACTAACACCAATCATTACCACTGTAACCATACAAATCATCTTCACCATAATTAGTGAACATAAATATTTTACGTATTAATTTATTTTTTTTAATTTGAATTATATGTTTATTATATTTACAAATAAATAAATTATCACATTCAAATGTTAAAAAGCAAACAATATTAATAATTTAGTGCTCATATTTAAGAACTATATTTTAATCATTCACATTCAAGTATCTTAACCTTAATAAAAATAAACGAGATGATAATCAACTAACCTAAACGGGCTCTTTATAGCAGAAAAGCTACGTTTGTTACTAACTCCAAGTAGGTTAGTCTTTTTCAAAACTTGATCAAACACCTTTTCTTATTGTGTTGAAAAATGCACTTCGAAACTAGGTCAAACATTGCTACTAAGCCCAACATACTAAGAGCCTATATGAATTGAATTATTTTAATTGTTTCTAAATCAAAATACAATTAGTTTTTACATACTTTTTGAGTATTTGTATAAGTTAAAATTAAGCTAAAACGATAAAAATAAGCCAAAAGTTATAAGTTAAAATTTTAACTCCCATCTTGAGGCGTTAAGTTTTGGAACACTTGCATAAGGCTTTCTCCCAATCAAGAAACCAGAAACTATTAAATATATACATGAAACATACATTACAACTTCTTAATGATTCAACACAATGACAATAGCACATCCAAACTCTTGCAAAATCTAAATTAGTATGTTGAATGGCTTACAACAGATGCCAGAACAGTAATAATCATCTTACAAATGTTACACAGATCATATAGATTTAACTCAGGAAGACACGACGAGAGCACTTTTGTACCCAGACCAAGTCTCGATCATGAGCCAGGTTGACACTTTCCTAGTGTACTTAGTCAGGACTGCCAATCAGTAAACAAATTTGCTGCACTACTTGAAGTAGGAAGTACACTGACAATAGTCTATATCTCCTTTGCATAGCCACTCTTTTAGCGAAATCACAAGATAGAGCAGGCTTTCTGACCCTTTCTCTTCTTTTTCTTCTTCTGCTTGGGTGGTTGTAGAACCACCCTAATAGCCGCATCAAACACAGCCTTCACATTCTGCAGTTTTCTTTTGCAAAATAAGTATGAAACGAGGTGACTTGCAGCTTGACCATGTAATCTTTATTTGAATCGGAAAATTACCTGCTGTGTTTTTGCACTACATTCAATGTAAGCCGCAGCACCAATAGACTTTTTAAGCTCTTCACCCTTTACAAGTAAGCAGGAAATGAGACACGGACAGAAGACTAGCCCCCTCAAACTTAATCATTTGGTCTAAGAAAAAGAATTCACTACTACTGCTGAAATATGTTAGAAATTGGTATACCTGAGCCGCTAATAGGTACTGCACCAGGATGGTCTAAAAAGAATTGCTTGTCCTCTCGAAGATCTAGTGGAAGCATAATTAACGCCAAAACAGAAGCACGAGAAATCACAAGAGAAGACAGGAAAAGAATAGAACTAGCCCACAGGAAGAAACAAAGTAAGGTTAAACAGAAGGAAAACATGATCAACATGTACGCCAGAAACACGTTAAGACAGAAAGAGACCAGACATAATATTATTTAACACAAAGTAGACAGCAGAAAACCATTAAGCTCATTATATGTTTTTATTTCAAAATCCACATAGAACATATTGCAGAATTTTGACTGAAATAGTTTATGTACTTTCTCATCAACCCTAGATATTCTTGAATTTTAGTGATGAGATAAAGTTTAATCCCATTAAGTACTGGTTTTCAAAGTCCGGAGAACAAGTGTTTCAGAATAGTTTATGAACTACGTAGTGCTATGGGACACATACTTTAATTCCAATTCAGAGACCAGTTATGTAATTTAGCTTGGAAAATTATGAACTTTTTTTGTAAGGGACTTCTCAAACCAAACATCGCATCTTCTTCAAATTTTAGTTGCGACAAGGGTACTAAGGTCTCCTCAATCTCTCAAGCAGTTTGATTTCACATCCATAAAGTTATTGAACACTAATGTTTCTTCCAAATCGTATAAATTCATGGCTGATACGATAAGTGGTTCTTAGAGATAATTCTGGTTTAACAAGGTTGACACTTGACACCATAA
The DNA here is from genome assembly GCA_029582245.1 of Solanum etuberosum. Taxonomy (NCBI): domain Eukaryota; kingdom Viridiplantae; phylum Streptophyta; class Magnoliopsida; order Solanales; family Solanaceae; genus Solanum; species Solanum etuberosum. Next base: position 7,494 of record JAJONR010014853.1, read on the forward strand.
GTAGTTCTTAGGTGTAATTCTGGTTAAACAGAAAGCATGAGAAACCCAACCATTATTGGTGCTTCTTGCAAGAGTTCATATGGAATCAGCAGTCACGGAGGTTACAAGATATCCTTTCGTAATTCCAAAAGTAGATAGCAGCAATTAAGGATTGGCAGTCTATTTTTAGCAACTGTCTTTCAATTACAGATATAATCTCATTCAAAATTAACTGCTAAAGCTCAAAAATGTTTACAGAATGATATACTAGTTATTGGATCTCTATTCACCACTGAATTACTTTTCCTACTTGTAGTAACAATCGGCTCAACTTTCAAAAGGAGGAGAAAATAAGATGCAGATGAATACATGTGATGCCCAAAACCCAGAGAACAGACAAATAACTGATTCAGAAAGGGATGATTGACTTGTAAATGTAATTCAGATGACACCAACTACAGTTTGAGATACAAAAAAAAAACAATTTCTTTTGACATAGCAGAGTAAGAAGATAAATAAGTTTTCTGCAGAACGTAACAGATTTTGACGTAGCGAGCTATGATTGGGTATATAAATAAAGGAGTCCGGAGCAAAAGGGAAAAAATTGAGTGAAATTTCCAAAAGGGCAACAATAATAAGTTTGAAACCAAAAGGGTAACATTTAAATGCGAGGGAGACAGCGTTTAAATTAGGGTAGGAAGGCGCAGGTCCCTATGCGCCTTGCAAGGAGACGGAGACATACAAGTCTCACTCTGTCTGCGCCTTGTAAGGCGCATTGGGCCCCGCGCCTTTGCCTAAATAATAAAAAAAAGTTTTTAGCCTCTAAAATTTTTCATGCAATTTTTTCTGTTTGCGCCAATTTTGCCTTGTAAAAAAAAAAGAAGTTTTTATTATGAGCTGAGTTTGCCGGATCCAATTTTGCCACCATGAACACATATACATTTTAGTTAAGGAAACAATAATCATACTATATATTTGAATACCCACTTCTAACAATTAGACTGTCTCATTCATTCGAGCCATTCTAGTGAAATATGAACATATATTTGAATACCCAGTTTAGAAATGCTAAAAGCTAGACACTGAGTACAAAATGTAAGTGATGCGGTTAGGTTTAATAGTTTTTTTAATATAATTTGATATTATTGGGTACAAAATACAAGAGACATGAAAAAAAATATAAAAGACAAAACTTCTAGAGATTATCGTCTGCCTCGACGCGGTTGTTTATGTGTACCTGTTCCACACATGGTGGGTACGTGTAGCCTTGTTCTTCGAGGGTTGTTAATGTCATGCAAAATTAAATTTATTATTGAATTCTATTAATTTTTTATAAATGTGAAAATTGAAATTTTGTCAATTATTACAACATACATATTCTTGTAAAAATTCATCTTCTTCATCATTTTGACGTTGAGACATATCATCCTGCAATAAGATGTAAAATTATTAACATATAAATAAAATATTTCAATAATTATTTAAAGAGTATATTACTTACCATCCAAAAATTTATTCTCCCAGCATCAAATGGTGAGTTTTGAAATTCACGTTGGTGTGTATTTTGTGCAAAACCAAAATTTTCCTTGCAGAAAGCTCAAAATTCCAACATTAGGAGTTTGAAAGTCACTATTTTCTTGTTGTGTTGAGTTGGGCACACTCGTAGATGCTCCAGCACAGTAAAAAACGGGGTAATACGGAGTGTCGGGAGTAGCCAATGATAAATTGGTGTTGGCTTCATATTGATTTTCCGAAAATTTCGTATTATGTTCTTCTATATGAACACCTCCCCAATTTTGTCTACTACGTCTATGAAGTGATGGTGGTTGATATTCATTTGGTGGAGTAAAATTGTTGTTCAAAGTTCAACCGCGTGTTCAAATGGACAGCATCTCTAGAATAAGATGTCATTTGTCTTGCATTTTCTCTAATTAAAAATGATTGAGTATTATCATTTTCTATCGTTTGATTCCTTCTATACAATCTTTCATGTCCCCTTATCTAAAATTCATTAAAAATATATATATAAAAAATTCAATGAAAGATATGTATTAAAAAAAAAAATCATACCAATGCCTTAAATCTTCCTGCGATTGGTTGATATCCAATTTGGACATTATGTTGTGGATTTGCAATGAACATATTGTAGATACCAATGAAAATAATCAATTTGGTTTGCTTGATGATTTATCTGTACAAGATGTTGATAACGTTGATTTCATATATTTTCAGTATCAACTAACATCTCATGAATATGTATTATTATTTTTTTACGCTTATCGATGGTATAATGATCAGCAGAATAATGCACATTTTGTGATATATGTTGAACAAAACCAAATTGTGTAACTACACGATCAACCATCTGCCACTCACGATAAATTCCGAAAATAAGTGGCACCTTCACCATCCACACATTCTGCCCTTGTCGACACCATTCAGGCAACCCATTAAGAACTATTTGAGAATAAGGTTTTATTTTCCAAAATAAACTGGAAATTAAAAAGTTAACATATATCACACATTTTCTTAAAACTATTTTAAATCTTGTGATAAACTTAATTTTTTTTATTATATCTGATCATGTTGTAGATTGTCTAAAACATCTCTAAGTATGATCAGAATATTTTGAATCTCATTCTGATGAAACCTTCTTCGAGACCACTTATATGCAAGTGGTTTTGGTCCCTCTGGTTGAAAGGCAATAGTGAAAGTTGAAATGAGATAATACGCTCTCACGCCCATACATATAAAACAATAAATAATTTTTATTATTAGTATTAAAAAATAGTCAATCATAATAATTACAAATATAAAGGTGACCAACATGTCATAATTATATAAAACCATTTACAACGGCAATGTCACATATAGATGCGCGACATAATGAATGGTACAAGTAAGAAAGTGTGGCAGCTCCCCAAGCTTGTGTTGCCAATGCATGTATGTCACTCATTTCAATGAAAAAATCAGAATTTAATTTATTTCTTGACTTATCAGGAAATAATGTTCCTCCGAGCAGCCAAAATAGGTATAAGTTAAATTTTTGTAGTACCTCTACATGAGTGGAATTATCGGTTATATCATTTGAATTTTCTATATAATTAATTAATGTTGTTGAAAAAATTCTATAACCTTGAAAGGAATTTTATAGAGCAAACCAACCGGTTAAATTATAAATTAAATTTTTGTCTAGTAATCAAATCCATGGATTTAGGGTTTTTAGTAGAATCGGTGTACCATCAACAATCATACCGAACATAACTTCCATATCCTGAATAATTATTGTTGTGTCACCAGTTTTTATATGAAAGGTATGAGTTTTTGGCCGCCACCTTTCAACCAAAGCAGTAATAACGCTTGCAACGAACAAAATGTATCCTACTTCAAGAACACATCTAAAACCTGTGTTATTAAAATAATTTAGTATACGAGGATGAAGTGGATTATTTTTTATGTGTTGCCATAATTCATGATCATGTCGGCGCACTGTTAAACGTGTTTCCTTCACACTTAGTTCACCATTCCAAATTTTTTGAGACCGATGTTTATCTTGTAACGTTAAACACCATACTCAATTGGTCCCGAATGTGCAAAATTTTCTTGATTCATCTATATATCAAAATGCAAAAAAAATTACATCAGGATTGATACTACAACTTAAATTAAATCATTAAATTTTAAAGTTTACCACTAAATTACCTTATATTGTCTTGATTCTGCAAAAAAATTGATAACTTTGTGTGAGCTTTGATAACTTTGGGTGAGCTTTTATAGGATGAACATGACAACTATGACTTACAAAGTTATCCACGTATAGCTTACCTTTTTGCATGCATGCATACAACTCCATTATTATAAGTTACTCCCTCCATTCACTTTTACTTGTCACACTTTGATATAAGTATTTTACCAAACTATCCCCTATTAAATAATGTCTTAAAAAATGATTTCAAAAATAAGTATTTAATGTCGAGGGTAAAATACGAAATAAAATCATTGTCTTTTCTTAATATGTCAAAAGTGACAAGTAAAAATGAAAATCTATTTTAAGAATAAGTAACAAGTAAAAGTGAACGAAGGGAGTATTTTTTTCCTAATTATTTAATACATTAAATACTTCAAAAAAAATTTAAAAAATATTTATAAATGCATTCACACACTTTTATATCATGACAAGCTAAATTTTTACTAATTATTTAATATATTTAATACTTAAAAAAATTAATTATTTAATATAAAAAGAAGGCACAAGGTTCTCTGCGCCTTACAAGGCACAAGACCCTGCGTCTCACTTTATTTTAACACGAATTAACTCTGCGCCTTACAAGGCACAAAAGACCCTGCGCCTCACTTTATTCTGACACGAATTAACTCTGCGCCTTACAAGGCACGAGAGACATGCGCCTTACTTTGACATTTTGTATTAAAGTAAGGAGCCCACGTGAATCTTGCAATTTTGCAGTGTTGATTTGATTCAACACTGCAATGTAAAAAATGTATCTGCGTGAATCTTGCAAATTTGCAGTATTAATTTGATTCAACACTGCAATGTAAAAAATGTATAATTTTTTTTTGCAGAGGAAAGCGCAAGGTACCTGTGCTTTACAAGGCTCAAGTGACTTGCGCCTCTCCCAAAATTTCAATTACACAACTGAATTTGCAGTGTTGATTCAGATCAACACCGTAAAGTTTAACAGCCACAACCTTACTTTAGCATTTGCGTTGAAGGATGTTTTGGTAATTATATAATAATAAATTAATTATATTAGTTGTCAAGGCATTTCACTGTATCCTAAATAAAAACTTTCAAGTGTCTTTTGACAAGTTTGCCCTCTGCTTACATCATTTGTCTGATCCTTATAAATTCTCTCACCATCACATCATTTCACTACACAAGCACATGGACCCCTTTCCTGCGACTCTTTATAATTTCTCTTCAATTTATGCATTTGGACATATTGCACACCAACTTCTTAATTGTTTTTATAATTGGTATTACCATAGTGAATTAATAATAAGAATATTTGAATTCATTTTACTTTAATAAAGTATTTTCTATTTTTTAAAACTTTTTCTATTATTTTTTTTTAATTCGCTATATATTTAAAAATTACATAAAAAAATATTATAAATCACAATAATTAACAATTCAAAATGTTTAAAAGAGATCAAAAGAATTCGATTGATTCTAGAAATACTATTAGTGTCACATAAATTGGAACATAAGAAGTCATATATTATTTGAAATGATGTAACAAGTACTATGAATCGCAATAATAATACACAAGTACTGTAATTTACTATTATTAATTTCTATTGTCTCCATTACAAAATAAGTGAATTATTCACACTGCAAAATTTAGTTTGTCATAATATAAAAATATATGCATGCATTTATAAATATTTTTTAAATTTTTTTGAAGTATTTAATGTATTAAATAATTAGGAAAAAAAATACTCCTTTCATTCACTTTTACTTGTTACTTATTCCTAAAATAGATTTTCATTTTTACTTGTCACTTTTGACATATTAAGAAAAGACAATTATTTTTTCCATGTTTTACCCTCGGCATTCAATACTCATTTTTCAAATCATTTTTTAAGACATCATTTAATAGGAAATAATTTAGTAAAATACTTATATCAAAGTGTGACAAGTAAAAGTGAACGGAGAGAGTAACTTATAATAATGGAGTTATATGCATGCATGCAAAAAAGTAAGCTACACGTAGATAACTTTGTAAGACATAATTGTCATGTTCATCTTATAAAAGCTCACCCAAAGTGATCAAAGCTAACCTAAAGTCATCAATTTTTCATAGAATCAAGACAATATAAGGTAATTTAATGGTAAACTTTTAAATTTATATTTTTAATTAATGATTTAACTTTAAGTTGTAATATCAGTCCAGATGTAATTTTTTTTTCATTTTGATATATAGATGAATCAAGAAAGTTTTGCAGAGTCGGGACCAATTGAGTATGATGTTTTAACGTTACAAGATAAACATCGGTCTCAAAAAATTTGGAATGGTGAACCAAGTGTGAAGGAAACACATTTAACAGTGCGCCGACATGATCATGAATTATGGCAACACATAAAAAATAATCCACTTCATCCTCGTATACTAAATTATTTTAATTACACAGGCTTAAGAGGTGTTCTTGAAGTAGGATACATTCCGTGCGATGCAAGCGTTATTACTGCTTTGGTTGAAAGGTGGCGGTCAGAAACTCATACCATTCATATGAAAAATGGTGAAACAACAATAACTATGCAAGATATGGAAGTTATGTTCGGTATGATTGTTGATGGTACACCTATTCTACTAAAAACCCTAAATCCATGGATTTGATTACTAGACAAAATTTAATTTATAATTCAACCGGTTGGTTTCCTCTAGAAAATTGCTTTCAAGGTTATAGAATTTTTTCAACGTCATTAATTAATTATATAGAAAATTCAAATAAAATAACCGATAATTCCACTGATGTAGAGGTACTACAAAAATTTAGATTATACCTATTTTGGTTGCTCGGAGGAACATTAATTCCTGATTAGTTAGGAAATAAATTAAATTCTGATTTTTTCATTGAAATGGGTGACATACATGCATTGACAACACAAACTTGGGGAGCCGCCACACTTTCTTACTTGTATCATTCATTATGTCGCACATCTATATGCGACATTGCCATAGTAAATGATTTTATATCATTATTACAAGTTGATCACCTTTATATTTGTAATTATTATGATTGACTTTTTTTTAATACTAATAACAAAAATTATTTATTGTTTTATAGCTATGGGCGTGGGAGCGTATTATCCCATTTCAATCTATACTATTGCCTTTCAACAATGATCAACCAGAGGGACCAAAACCACTTGCATATAAGTGGTCTCGAAGAAGGTTTCATCAGAATGAGGCTCGAAATATTCTGATCATACTTAGAAATGTTTTAGACAATCTAAAACACGATCAGATATAATAAAAAAAATTAGTTTATCACAAGACTTAAAATAGTAAAAAAAAAAGTGTGATATATGTTAACTTTTTAATTTATTCTTTTTATAGTTTATTTGGAAAAATAAAACTTTATCCTCAAATCATTCTTAATGCGTTGCCTGAATGGTGTCGACAAGGGCAGAATGTATGGATGGTGAAGGTGTCACTTATTTTTGAAATTTATCGTGAGTGGCACATGGTTGATCGTGTAGTTACACAATTTGGTTTTGTGCAACATATACCATAAAATGTGCAATTATGGTGATCATTATACCATCGATAAGCGCAAAAAAATAACAGTACATATTCATCAGATGTTAGTTTATACTGAAAGTACATGGAATCAACGTTATCAACATCTTGTACATATAAATCATCAAACAAACCAAATTGATTATTTTCATCGGTATCTACAACATTCACGCATGTTCATTGCAAATCCACAACATAATGTCCAAATTGGGTATCAACCAATCACAGGAAGATTTGAGGCATTGGTATGTAAATTTTTTTAAAAATACATAAATATCATTTACTTCTCTCATTGACTTTTTTTTAATATATATTTTTAATGAATTTTAGGTAAGGGGACATGAAAGATTGTATAGAAGGAATCAAACGATAGAAAATAATAATACTCAATCATTTCAAATGAGAGAAAATGCAAGACAAATGACATCTTATTCTAGAGATGCTAGGGATGATGCCCATTTGAACATGTGGTTGAACTTTAAACAACAATTTACTCCACCAAATGAATATCAACCACCACCACCACCACCACCATCACTTCATAGACGTGGTAGACAAAATCGGGGAGGTGTTCATATAGAAGAACATAATACACAATTTTCGGGAAATCAATATGAGGCCAATACCAATTTATCATTGGCTACTCCCGACACTCCGTATTACCCATTTTTGACAGTGCTATAGCATCTACGAGTGTGCCCAAGTACACACAACAAGAAGATAGTGGCTTTCAAACTCCTAATGTTGGAATTTTGGGTTTTCAACAATTCAGCGATGAAAATTTTTGTTTTGCATAAAATACACACCATCGTGAATTTCAAAACTCACCATTTGATGCTGGGAGAATGAATTTTTCGACGGTAAGTAATATACTCTTTAAACAATTATTGAAATATTTTATTTATATTAAATTATATGTTAATAATTTTACATCTTATTGTAGGATGTCTCAAAGTCAAGATGATGATGATGATGAAGAATCTTCACAAGTATGTTGTAATAATGGACAAAATTTCAATTTTCACATTTATAAAATATTAATAAAAGAATTCAATAATAAATTTAATTTAGCAGGACATTAAAAACCCTCGAAGAACAACAAGGCCACACGTACCCACCATGTGTGGAACGGGTACACAAACAACAACAACCGCGAGGCAGACGATAATCTCTAGAAGTTTTGTCTTTTATATTTTTTTTCATGTCCCTTGTATTTTGTACTCAATAATATCAAATTATATATAAAAAAAACTATTAAACCGAACCGCATCACTTACATTTTGTACTCACTATCTAGCTTTTAGCATTTCTAAACTGGTATTCAAATATATGTTCATATTTCACTTGAACGGCTCAAATGAATGGGACAGTCTAATTGTTAGAAACTTTAGAAGTGGGTATTCAAATATATAGTATGATTATTGTTTCCTCAACTAAAACGTATATGTGTTTATGGTGGCAAAATTGGATCCGGCAAAATCAGCTCATAAAAACTTTTTTTACAAGGCAAAATTGGCGCAAATAGAAAAAATTGCATGAAAAATTTTAGAGGCTAATTTTTTTTTTTTATTATTATTATTTAGACAAAGGCGCGGGGCTCAGTGCGCTTTACAAGGCACAGGCAGACTGCGACTTGTAAGTCTCTGTCTCGCGCCTTCCTACCCCAATTTAAATGCCTACTCCCTCTCGTTTAAATGTTACCTTTTGGTTTCAAACTTATTTTTGTTGCCCTTTTGGAAATTTCACTCAATTTTTTTGCCCTTTTGGCACCGGCCTCATAAATAAAGTCTCTTCAAGGATTGTCTGACATTTCACAGCTCATCCATACATTCAAGGCAAGATGTCCAATATAAAGGATGCAACCACAGTTCAAGAAAATTGTCTCCAATTAAAAATAAAGTAGAAACTTGCAATAATGGCAGGACAAATGAAGAGACCTTTCCGACCACAGAGAGGTATTTATAGGGGACAAATAATTGAATCAACAATAAAATCAGAGTAAGGAGGACATACTAACCTAGCTTTGTTCCAACAAGAATGATTGGAACTCCTGGGGCATAATGCCTCAATTCAGGAAGCCACTGAAATTATATAGCAAGAGCAAAATGTATTAGTTCATGTAAATTGTGGAATATCACCAACCATACATCTCATTCATCTTCTTTCTCTTATAGGCATCCTTTACCCAACCCTTGATGATGAAAAGTGGTCCAAATAATCAAAGTTTATTGGTACTTTCACTAACAAGTTGAATCAAAGAACTAAAGTAAAAGTTCAGCAAGCCAAGTCTTCCATGGACTGCTTTCAAGATAATGGGGAGATAGCCATCACACATGTTTCTTCAGTCTCATGGTCATATATGTGAGCAGGCAAAATTAAACTGAAAGTTAGAGATATAATTCTAGAAAGGAGATTGCATCTTTTTGGAGACATTTTCATGGCTGGCCTTGCTGATGAGGGAAAATGCTAGTATAAAAACATCCGCCCCACGATAGCTCAAGGGTCTTAATCTGTTGTAATCCTCCTGACCTGTCCAATCAAACAGTAGTGGTAGTCAGCATGAGTGCCACAATGAGGTAAAGAAACATGGCAACTAATATCCATTTTACCTGCAGTATCCCACAAACCAAGATTAATAGTGCTTCCATCCACAACTACATTTGCACTAAAATTGTCAAACACAGTCGGGACATAATCCTGTTTACAACATGGAAAGCAAATTTAGAGTATGATGAATCAGAAAGTTTCATTTGAGGGATTCACAGCCACCACTGTTACAAATGAACTTATTAAACGAAAGCGCATAAATTTAAATCTCAATGTTTTCCATCCTTCTATGACTTCGAATAGAGAACACTCATGCTTCTATCTTAGAAACTAAACTTTTAAGTTCATTGGTACGATCTTCAACAAAGCGTCATCTTTTCATCAGCTAAACACATTTCAATTAATTAACACCATATGCCAAAAAACAACATGTAGTATAGCTTTCACCTCATCTCCCTCCTCCACCTACACACACAAAACAATAACAAAAGCAGGTATTTCCAGCGAGGAATTCTACAGACATATGAAAAGTAACACAGTAAAGATTCTTGGGCTCTCGTATGAAGAACCAAATACAGCTATGACTCAAACTTCCATTCAATTATAAATAGGCAAAACCACTGCCCTTCTGTCTATAAAGCACATCAATGAGATAATCTTAAAAAAACTGCATAATCATATACTGGTTCAAACACTATGGGTAAAAACACCCAAAAAAATTAGTCATCATGGGGACCAAGGAAAATGGAACACTAGTCTATGAAATGGCTTATGCTGGAATGATTTTCGCATTCTTCTCTCACTCCCTAAAATTCAATGAATTCCCAGTAATTAAACAAGAAATGGTCTACCAACAAAGCAAGAAAACTTTAATCTACAGAACTACAGCTACATGACCCAAAATAAGAATTTCATTTGTGGGGTTATTGGAACTTAAACAACCATGAAGTACAAGTCGAACTTTTCTCAGAAACCCCAATTTAAAAAAAATTAGTACTTCATTGGTCTTAGAAAGGAAGAACTTACAGTTGGGAAAGTATTGCTGGTATATGAAATGAGTAGACAAGTTTTACCAACTGCTCCGTCGCCGACGGTCACACACTTTATGAACCGGGAACCACTCATTCTTGAATCTTTCTCAAGTTTTCCGGCAAACCCCTTCAAATTCTCCTTGTTTTTCTTCTTGAAATTTCTCTATCTGCAACTACTGACAACAAAATAAATATTACTAGTATCGATACTGATTGAAGATAGAAGGCAGATACAGACACCACCTAACTCAACACCCACATTAAATTCATATAATTTTACTTGAACAAGAGATGAGGGTTGAGGGAACAGAATGACTCACCCTTTTGAGTTGTTTTTTTGGTTTTTTCCACCTAATGTCCTTTTAACACCGAAAATTTAGGAGTGTATTTTCCTCATATTAAAGATCGAGAATGTAATTCAGTTCAGTTAATTAATTAATTAAATGAGTGTTATTAAAATCGTTCATACTTCAGAGATGAAACTAATAATTGATGTCTAGTTTAGGTGTCTCTAAACTTTTCTATAAAAAAATGGAATACACAATCAAATTATTGTGACCATTAATTATCCACTTGTTTTTTTTTAAAGTGGGAACTAAATCATGTTAGTAGTTCAACCTTATTAGTTAATAGAGAATTAAAAATTGATTTATTAATAACTCGCAAAATATTATGAATCTGAAGTAATTCATGTTCAACAATTTTGTGTATAGTTGGTAAAGTATGATTATAGTTTTTTTAAAGTAAGTTTCATAACAATGAAGCTTAACGCATAAATGAAATATAGATATTTTTATCAACATGAGTTGTGGGGCACTGGTGGGAGTGTTTCACCCTTAACCAGATGTCTCGAGTTCGAGTCCTGAGTATGGAGAAAATTCAGTTGGAAGCGTCACCTCGAATAGGCCCGGGTGAGAAACCAAAAAAAAAATATAAGTATTTTTCGGATAAAGGTGTTATAATCCTAATAAATTTATTATAATACTGATTCTCATTATATCTCAAATTCTTTAATTGATATCGTCTAGACTTCGATGATCAACTCTTGATCAAGGATAAATACTTAGTATATTATTTTTTGTTACTACGATGATATATAAATATTAGTGCAGAAAATTAATACTTGAATCGTAATGGGCACTGTCCTAAGAAACTATTTCAATGTCAATGATGTGAAATGTTTCCTCAGAATTAAACAACCCTATCCTAAATAGAGGATACATGAATCAGCAAATTAATTAACAGGAAATATAAAATAACAAAGCCAAAATAATTAATTAAAATAACCATAAGCAGAGAAATGGTGAAAACGTAAAATCATGGAATAAGGCAGAATGTTGTTCTTTTCTATCTCTTCCTAAAAGAAGAAATGAGTAGATTTATAGTGGTAGAAAGAGATGGCATCATGACAAGTGCCACTTGTCCAAACTCTTACATGCAAGAAGACATTTGGTGTGGAGGTGTAAGATGGAAATTTTTTTTTGCCTTAATAAAAGTAATTGTCATTTCTCCAATACACTAAAAATATTTTTGGCTTTGTAAATACACTTCAAAAATAAATTTATTTGAAATAAATATTTACTTATCATTTTCCGCATATTTCAAAAGAATTTATACGAAAAAGTATAACTTGCTGGATTTTTAGGACAAAATTCAATAGGTTTGGTGTCTTTCGGACCATGAATCAAACTTGGATCGATAAACTTTAATTTACACAATTACCGGTGAAATATAATATTTCTATGAACCAATAATTCTTATTGTAAACCAGAGACTTTATCAATCACATTTTGACCTCAGTAATTTTGTTGTTCAACATGGTTTTGCGCCAACAGGCCATGTGCGTGTCTGGTATTCATGAGAACTCTAGAGACTAGACCAAAGTCTCATAGAAGCGACCTCACTCCACTCTTCATATAGGTGAATTCATCAAGTGTATACTGCTTTAAATACGTCATCCTTAATTAAGGACTATGTATTCATTAAGAGTTAATAACTCATCCCTCATTTTCAGTAGCAGTTCAAGCACTCTCAGTTAGTGCGCAGTGTCAATATTGACTTGTTACCCATATGAACGTACTTCATGGGATCTCCAATCACATAGGTTGGATTACTATCTCTATTGGCAATCAATTGGCCTTAAACCCATCTTTTTGAGGTTTGAGGAATTCATTTTCGTCCCATGGATTTAGTCAGTGAATCGGCCGTATTCAATTATGACTTCACATCATTAATAGAAATTACTCCATCTCTTAACCGCTGTTTCATGACATCATGCCTCAATTTCATGTGTCTATTCTTATAATTATAAGATTTATTCTTCGCAATAGCAATTGCAGCTTCACAATCACAATGTATAAACACATGAGACAATTCAGCCATTATTAAAGGAATCAACTGGTAATTCATCCTTTATTAAAGGGATATTAGCTAAAAACATTCTTAGCCACTCAGCCTCAGAACCAGCCAGCTCCAGAGCTACAAACTCTGACTCCATAGTCGATCTAGCAATGATCGTTTGTTTTAGCTGATTTCCAGGATACTGCACCACCACCTAAGGCGAACACATATCCACTAGTGGATTTTGTCTTATCGGAATCATAGATCCAGGTTGCATCACAATAGCCTTCTAACATAGAAGGAAATTCACTATACATGATACCATAATTCATGGTTCCTTTCAAATATTTCATCAGTCTATTTACCAGCACACCAAAGTTCATTATTGGGATTATGTGTACATCTACTCAATCTACACACAACATAGGTAATATCAGGCTTAGTAAAATTCATCAAATGCAGTAGACTTCCAATAATTTGAGCATATTTAGACTGAGCAATTGGGTCACTATAAAAAAATAATTCAATTTAGAGTTAGCATCATAAGGAGTGGCTACATGTGTTACCTCAAAACATTCAAAAAACAAAATTAAGAAGTCTTTCCACATAATTTTCTTATCACAATTTATCCATCTTCACTCTCTATAACTTTCATATCAAAATTAGTAGACAAAAATAATTTGATACTTTTTACAATATTTAAACTTGTACCAAACATAAGCATGTCATCAACATATAAGCATATTATCACATAATCATTGTCTACCATTTTAGTATAAACACATTTATCCATTTCAACAAAAGAAAAATTGTCTCTCAATAAGACTTGATCTAATTTTCATGCACTATTTAAAATAAAAAAATATATATGCAACACTATGTTCAACATATTCAATCAGCATGCAATCAACAGTTTCGGAACCTATTTTTTTCTCTTCTTAAGTTCAAGCAAAACATTTTAGCAAGGCACCCCACACTTTTGAATATTTCACATCTATCAAAATTATTTAAGTCTAAATCATGTATTAGACCAAGAGACTACATATTTTATATAATATAAGATATTTAACATGTCATAATCTAGCATGCAATAAATAAATAAGCTCAATCATATAAGCAAAAACTAATACATCATTAATGTAATCATCACAGATATTAAGCAGAAATAAGTCATAGTTATAAAATCCTTTGCCAACAAAAAATATCATGCTTAGTCAATATGACTTCATTATCTTCAAAAGAAATCTTCATTCCAAATTTTCCTAATAATCCCACAGAAATCAAATTAATTCGGATATTAGAAATATGCAATACATTACTCAATGTCAAAGTTTTACCAAATGTGAGTTTGAGAACTTTTTCTTTTCCAAGAACTTTAGTTGTCCTTGAGTCACCAAGATAAATAATATGTAACACCCCAGAAATTTTTTGAGCTAAGACTCGAACCATCCTTCGTTGTGAGTAGGATTTTACCGAGGAATTTAAAATTTCTTAAGTGTTAAGGTCACTAGATGTAGCGCCTTGAGTTCCAAAAAGAACTAAATTGGAAATAGCAAAATCTGAAATTTTGCAAGTTATGCTTAAGTTATGAGTTTTGGGTCAACTTCAAATGATCAT
>JAJONR010014854.1:0-15507 GCA_029582245.1 Solanum etuberosum
TTTGTATAGAGATCATGGTGGCCTCGACGGCCCAATCAGGACTTTTGTGCTAGTTGGCTATTTCTTTATATGAACTCTTGGGAGTAGCTGTTTCTTTTATAGATCTGTTGACAGGGGCCTTGCCGGCCGACGGCTTAATTTTAAGCCGATATATACTTATTTGTTTTCTTGATTGTGTGTGGCTGCCATGCGCTAATAGCAAATGGTTCAGCAGGGTCAGCTCGGGCATGAGTTTTGGCATTAAGAGTCAGTTGCACCCCTTGAGTTTGGGGCGTGACATTATCTATCTCTTATCCCGATTTCGACACCTTATTTCCCAATACTATACCCTCTCGAACCAAAAAGTGACACTTTTCCCAGTTTAGCACTAAATTAGTATCCTTACACCTAGCAAGTACTTTATCAAGATTCCGGAGACATACCTCAAAAGACTTCCCAAAGATAGAGAAATCATCCATGAAAACCTCGACAAAGTCCTCCACCATATCATGAAAAAATGGCCATCATACACCTTTGAAAAGTCATCGGCGCATTGCAAAGTACAAATGGCATGCGTTTGAAAGCATATGTACCATAAGGACAAGTGAACGTGGTCTTTTCCTGATCCTCGGGCGCAATTAAAATCTGATTATATTCGGAATACCCATCTAAGAAACAATAGTACTCCTGCCCTGCTAGTCGGTCAAGCATCTGATCAATGAAGGGAATCGGGTATGATCTTTTCGTGTGGCCTCATTTAGCTTCCGGTAGTCCATGCAAATTCTCCATCCAGTTATTGTTCTAGTGGAAATCAACTCACTTTTCTCATTCTTCACCACTGTCATACCTCCCTTCTTGGGAACACACTGCACAAGACTTACCCATTTACTATCAGAAATTGGGTACACAATTCCAGCAACTAACCACTTTATTACTTCCTTTCTCACCACTGTCGTATGGCTGACCGGCGATTACTAGTGCTTTCATCAAAGGATTCAGTCTATGTTGATGTTGTGCACTCGGTTTGTGATCCTCCTCCATATAGATTTTGTGCATACATAACGCCGGACTAATCCCATGAATATCAGCCATCTGCCATCTAATAGCTTTCTTTCTCCGCTTTAGGATTCTCAATGTCGTATCAACCTGTATTTCAGATAATTCTACAGAAAGTATTACGGGTAAAGTTTCATTAGTACCCAAATACGCATACCTTAGGTGAGCAGGCAGAGACTTCAATTCCAACTTAGGTGCTACTTTAATTGATGGTTTGGGTGGAGGCCCTAACTCACACTCCAATGGCTCTACTCTACGCTTATGTATCTCCATGACTGCCAGATTCAAACAAGATTCTATCTCTTGAGCCTCAGTATCTCCCTCTACATCATGTCCCACTAACACTCTTTCTAAGAGATCCTTGGGTTCAATGATCTGCGATTCTACTGCGAGATCTACAACCGTAATAGCGGACAACTCTTCATAGACTAACGACAATTTCAAGGCGCGGTAAACATCAAATACTTCAACCTTATCATGTGCCCTCATAGTTAACTGCCCAGCTGCTACATCAATCAATGCCTGCCCCGTAGCCAAGAACAAATACCCCAGAATGAATGGAACTTTAGGATCAGGCTCAAAGTTTAAGACCATAAAATCCACCGGAAAGATCAAAGAACCCACTTATACTAACACATCCTCTACTACCCCCTCTGGCCTAGCAATGGACCTATCAGCGAGTTGGAGAATGACAGTGGTTGGTTTTGGACTACCTAACCCAAGTTTCTTATATAATGATGAAGGCACGAGATTAATGCTTGCACCCAAATCACATAACCCCCGGGCATGAACACTTTGCCCAATTGTAATTTTCAAAGTAAAACTACCCGGATCTTTTAACTTCTTGGGTAATGTATTATGAATTCTAGAGTTGCACTTCTCAGTAAGTGCTATCATTTCATACTCTGTGAGCCTCCTCTTGTTAGCCACTATCTCCTTCACGTACTTAGCATACTTCGAAATTCCCTGCAAAATGTAAACCAAAGGTTAATGTGAACCTGTTTAAGGAGAGAGAGAAACTTACTGAAGCATTAGTCTTCATTATGCTTTCTGAGCTTTTGTGGAAATGGAGGGGGTGGTTTATTTTGAGGAACGGACTTCTCAACATTGGAGTTCTTTACCACCTCTTCTGCTTTCTTTTCTTTATTGACCACCTCAGTATCTCACTTCTTTGGAGCTAGTTCCTCTAGTTGTAATCCACTTATAGTACTCACCGCATCAGTTGCTTAGGGTTAGGTTCAGTGTCACCGGCAAACCTCCTTGAGGACGCAAGTTCAGTGCATTAGTTACTTGCGCAACTTGTTTTTCTAAACTCATTTGGGACATTTGGATGTTTCTTATGTTCTCATCCTGCTTACCTATCCTAGTATTTATCTTCGTACCGATTTCTGCCATAAGCTTTTGGAGTAACTCTTCATTGGTCATCCCCCCTCTAGGTGCACTCAGATTTACGCCCTCGCTAGGATTTTGGTATTGCTGCCCCCTCCCTTGTGAATGATAATGGTTAGACACTTGCGCTTGGTTTTGGTTTTGGTTTTGGTTCCCACCCCATAAGAAGTTAGGATGGTTTCTCCAACTAGAGTTATAGGTATTACAATAATTTTGCTGACCTCCACCTCTTTGCACATTGCCCAGATAGTTTACGGAATCCGAATTTGCCTCACAAAGTTCAGTTTCATGTGCTCCACTACCACAGACTCCACACCAACTTGCTGCCTGTTGTACCACATTTACCGGTACTTGGTTTAGTGCATTTTGTTTGAACTGCATGGTTATGTTGTGGTTCATTGAATCTAGTTTTGCATTTATTGCGGTGGCTTGATCCACATCTAAAATTCCTGCCACTCTATGTGTTGTGGTTCTTAGCATTTCTCCTTCATAACCGGGGTTTCCTTCGGAGAGTTTATCTAGGAGATCGAATAGCTCTTCACACGTTTTCTCTAACGCTTGTCCACCTGCTGCACTATTAAGAAGTACCTTTGCATTATAATCCAAACCCTCAAAGAAAGTGTGAGCAAGTACCTCATTAGCCTGGTAGTGATGCAGATAAGCATATAACAATTGTTTGAATCGACCCCATGCTTGGTACATATCCTCCCCATTTTTCTGTGTGAAGCTCAGAATTTCTCTCCTCAACCGTGTGGTTTTACTTGATGGAAATATTCGACTCAAGAACTTCTTTGCTAGATAATTCCATGTAGTTATGGAATTTGGTGGCTCTTGGTCTAACCACTGCCTGGCAGCTCCCAATAACGAGATAGGAAACAACGTCAACCTCACATAATCTAATGACACGTAATTTGAGATATATGTATCACTTATCTCCAAAAAGTTCCGAATGTGGATTTGAGGATCCTCGTGAGGGAGTTCGATGAATTGCCCCATTGAGTGGATAAGATGTACCATGTTCTGTTTTAGTTCAAATCTGCCACCCGGTGGTGGTTTACTTATACTAGACGCCACATTGGCTGTGAGTGGAACTGTCACGTCACAGACTGGTCTTGCCGGTATGATCGGGGGTACCTCTGGTTCTTGGTTGTTCACGTTTTCTTCTCTGTGAGCCTCCATATCTTCCGGGAGGTCTAGTCCTAATTCCTGCTGATGTCCTTGGTTTGCCAGCTTTCTTCATAGTCTTAAAGCTCTTTTAGGTTCGTCCTCAGGTCCGACAAGTTCTCTTTTCGAAGCCAAAATTAAGAATCAAGTGCCTGCAATTCACAAGAGCTAAGATCAAGTTGTTAACACTTGAACAATATAATTGTAGACTTAAGAAAATCAAATTTAAATCAATTTCTAAGTCCTCGGCAGCGGCGTCAAAAACTTGTTGTTCCCAAATATACACGCAAGTGTACGTGGTCGCTCAAGTAATATAGTTTCTTTTAGAAACGAGTTTTCCTTCCCAAGGGACTTGTGATCAACTTATATTTAATAACTTGATTCCACAATTAAACAAAATTAACCTTTTAAAAGAGTTTGATGATTATTAACTACTACTACGAATTATGCAATAACTAAAAGTAACTACTATGAACGACTTCAGATTGATGTTTCAAGCAAGTAAAAGATAATTCGAGGGCTGCAGCATGCAATGGATTTCATGTATCGTATCTCAGGCACAGAACTAATTTTGATTATCAAGTTACTGATTTATAGGGTTAATTGTATGAGTCGGGTCTCTCGACCTCTAGTCGCCTACTCCAATTAGTTGCCTAACTACATCATTGAGCAGGGATAGGTAGTCTAACTGGAGAGCATTTATATTTCATCCTGTATCGTAACCAAGCAAGTTGTTCGTCCGGGTGTCACTCCTGAACACACATCAACTCAATGGATGATCGAGCTTTCTATATTCTCTGATCTATCTACCTTATCCTCTCTCGATTCTAAGAATAGACAATATATTTATCTCTAGATGGCCAGTCAAGAAATACTAAAGCAAGAATATAAAAGTAACTTAAACGATAACCAAGAATTAATTCAAAAGTCTTTAATATTCAACAATCAATCCGTAGCTACAACCCAGAACAAGGGCGTTTAGCCACTCATAATATTCAAAAATCTCAAAATATAATTGTTCATGCGATTTCTAAAATAAAATAGAGTTAGAGAATCGAAACCTATTACAAAACTTGAATCTTGCTCTTGCACACCAAAATAAAGTTGAACCTTTACAAAATAAACCTAGGGTCTTATTTATAGAGTTTAGGAAAAGTAATTCCAAAATTATCCCAAGAGGGAATCCTATTTTAACCCAACTTTCGCCAAACGTCCGCTTTGCCTTGGGGCGTCGCGCCCAAATCGTGCCTGGTAGGCTGGGGCGCTGCACTGCTAGTGCGCCAAAATGGAGCCCCAGTGAAACTAGGTCTGGCGCGTCACGCCCTTGGTGCGCCAGTGATGCAGGGGCACCGCGCTAGCTTCAGCTCCTGGCGTCACTTGTCGTCTTCAACTCATTTTCTTTCACGATTCCAATACTTCTCTTAAAAACCCTGCAAAATAACTAATCATGTATATTAGTATGCAATCATCGCAATTCTAAGTAAAACATGCCAGTTAGATTAGCGAATGTCCTTGACTTACGTTAAAAGATGGGTAATTTGTAGTAATTGGGCATATAAATATGCCCAAGATCATCGGT
Source organism: Solanum etuberosum (assembly GCA_029582245.1). NCBI lineage: Eukaryota > Viridiplantae > Streptophyta > Magnoliopsida > Solanales > Solanaceae > Solanum > Solanum etuberosum. Next base: position 5,168 of record JAJONR010014854.1, read on the forward strand.
AGGTATCCGGTGGAATAGTTGAGGTGTGCACAAGCTCGGTTGGACAATCTTCATCCCAAAAAAAGAACCAATAACTCTAAGTACCAAAAAGTTACACTACACAAATATATGCAAAACATATCCTAAAAAGGGTGCTTCTTGGAAGTTTTGGAGGCTAAGACACTAGAGCTCTCACACTGTATTTCTTAGTTCTATCAAGTATCAAATATGCTAGCTTCACCTCTTGGTCCATGGAAGATTGCAACTCCAAATGTCACTCGCCGTCTCCTTTTGGGTGTCCATAAACTTGCAGAGGCCAAAGTTAAAAGTGTTGCAACCTTTATGGTGGTGGTTTTGCCTTATCGTTGCTTCTCTAGAACCTGCTTTGTTTCTAGCTGTCTACTAGTGTTAGAATCTACTTCAGCATCTTCTGATCTATTCTTGTGGACACAGATGCAGACAGAAAGCTTCTTGTTGAACAAAGAGCTAGGTTTATCTATTCCATAACCAAACGAGATCAGTCCAAGCCAGTTACCAAATGATTGTCCATATTTTCCACTCCTAGATGTTCTTCCATTTTATTGCTTACTATCCTATCATTATCAAAGTTTATAGGCAGTTCACACAACCATTAATGTTGTCATAATAGGAATAAGTATATACAATCCTACTTATAATAGGAATAGGAATAGGAGTAGGAATAGGAATAAGAATCCTAGTTGGAAAAGGAATTCTATGTAGTGTCTATAAATAGGGTCATTATGTAATAATATAGATACAACAATTCAATAATATTGTTCTTACGTGGTATCAGAGCAATGGTGAGAAAATTAAATCAGTCGTCACTCTACAATTTTCCGTTGACTTAAATTGCTGTCCGAGAGAATAAATTTTTTTCTGTGTTTTTTTTTCCAGCAATTTTATTTTTTCCAGTGGGGTAACCTCTTAATTCTGAAGCTGATCATATAATTTTCTTTTCCTGATCCGGATGAGTTTTTTGGCGATCAGATCCTTTTCTCCGGAAGTCAGATTTATTTCCAGATTTCTGCCCAATTATATTTTTATTCCCAGCAGCCGGATCTATTTTTTTGTGAGAATATTCTAATTTCACAATATGTCGTTCGGGATAGATATTTTTGGCTCCAAAAATAGAGGAAGTTAAAGTGCTATGAATTTAGGGGTGTGCCAAAACCAAACCGACCAATAAACCGAAATAAAAAAATGTTATTGGGTCATTGCTATTGGGTTATTGGGTTAACAGGTTTTTAATGGTTATATAAGAAAAAATATTGGGTAAACTGATAAACCATTAAGACGATAGTAAGTTACTATTATACCCTTCATAAATATTAAATATTAACAATTTAACATAACTAGACACTATATCAGTACTCTACATTACGATCTACACACTTCACACGTCATAGTACTTCTATTTCACATCAAAAATTCCATATTATATTTTGGTTGTAACATGTTATTGTAACCTTCGTACTACATCTACTCTTATTGATGCAATTTCACATTATATTTCTTGTTTCACTACATCAAATCATTTACAGTTGATTTGCTTGTCTCACTGTATCGTGCCAAATTGTTAGAGAAGTGAGAAATCATATATTTATTTTATGGGAATTTTCTTATTGGGTGAACTGAAAACTGAACCGTTAATAACCAAAAACCGATAAAGAATATCTTATTGGTTTGTTATTGGTTTAGCATATTTAAAAATCAAAACCCATAAACCGAACCAATAATACATAAAACTGAACCGACCGATGTACAACCCTAGCTATGATCACTTCAGAACCATTAATGGAAAGCTCAAACTACTTAGCTTGGGCTTCTTCAGTTGAGTTATGGTGCAAGGATCAAGGCGTCCAAGATCACTTAACCAACCATGCTTGTGTGGTAGATGAAAAGGCAAAGGCTAGTGAAACAGATGATAAAGCCAAAGCACAGTGGGAGAAGGCTGATGCTCAATTATGTAATCTCTTATGGCGATCTATCGATTCCAAGTTAATGCCCTTGTTTCGTCCATCCCAGATATGTTATTCAGTTTGGGAAAAGGCACGTGCTTTATATACTAATGATATATCTCGATTCTATGATGTGATATCTAGAATGATCAACTTAAAGAAACAAGAATCCGATATTTCTACTTACTTAGGACAAGTACAAGCAGTCATGGAGAAATTTGAAATATTGATGCCAATCACTTCGAATGTGGACAAACAACAAGAGCACAAACATACGTTGTTAAAGTTCTTACACTTGTTGGACTTCCTCTTGACCATGATTTAGTGCATGATCAAATTTTAGCTAGTCCTTCAATACCTACAATTGAAGAATTATTTTCTCATCTACTTCGTCTAGCCGCACCTCCCAGTCACAACTCACAAAGTAGTTTCATCACCTCCCAGTCACAACTCACAAAGTAGTTTCATCACCTACCATTGACTTCTCTATTCTGGCATCTCAAATTATAGACAAATAAACATATCAGCCTATGGAGAATCGGCGACGGGGAGGTCATTTTGAAGATCTCGATCCAAGTATAGTTCTTGTCATAAGCTTGGGCACACTCGTGACATATGTCATATTTAGCATGGTCCACCACCCAGTTATGATCCTACTGTTATAAAGGAATATAATGAGTCCTTTCGGAATCGCGCAAGTAAGTAAGCATCTCCATAAGTAGCATCTTTTGCTCAGCCTGATCGACCACCCAATAATGCTCATATTGCTCAGGCAGAATATGATGAGTTCCTTCAATATCGAGCAAGTAAGAAAACGTCTCCACTAGTAGCCACGGTTACTCAGCCTAATGTTCATGTTGCGGGTAATTCTTTTGCATGTGTTTCACAGTCTATACTCTTGGATCATGGGTCATGGACTCAGGCGCTTCTGATCATATTTCTGGTAACAATTCACTTCTGTCTGATATAGTTTATTCACAATCTCTTCTTGTTATTACTTTAGCTAATGGGATCCAAACAAAACCAAAAGGGGTTGGAAAAGCCAAACCCCTCTCTTCTATCCCTTTAGACTCTGTTCTTTATGTCCCTGGTTCTCCTTTCAATCTAGCATATGTTAGTAGTTTGACGCGTGCCCTACATTGTGGCATAACATTTTTTGATGATTTTTTTCTTATGCAGGACCGTAGTACAGGACAAATTATTGGCACAAGACATGAATCACAAGGCCTTTACTATCTCACCTCTTCAAATTCCTTCACAGCATGCTCTGTTACAGATCCTTCAACCTTAATTCACAACGAGTCTATCCAAGCTGTAGAAGATGGTGCCTAGTTTGTCTAGTTTATCCACGTTAGATTGTGAGTCGTGTCAACTTGGGAAACACATCCGTGCTACATTTTCCTGTAGTACTGAGGGTCGTTCGGAGTCTATTTTTTCATTAGTTCATTTTGATATTTGGGGTCTTAGTAGAGTCAGTTCACCCTTAGGTTTTCCTTATTTCGTTAGTTTCATTTATGATTATCCAAGATGCACTTGGGTTTTCTTAATGAAAGATCATTCTAAGTTATTTTCTATATTCAAAAGTTTCTTTGCTGAAATACAAAATCAGTTTGGTGTTTCTATTCGTACTTTTCGTAGTGATAATGCCTTAGAATACTTATCCTCCCAGTTTCAAGAATTTATGACTCACCAAGGCATTATTCACCAAACATCTTGTCCGTACACCCCTCAACAAAATGGTGTAGCAGTAAGGAAGAATAAGCATCTCACTAAGACTGCTCGGACTCTCCTCATTGAATCCCATGTTTTGTTGCATTTTTAGGGTAATGCAATCCTTGCATCTTGTTATTTAATTAATAGAATGACATCATCTTCTATTCAGAATCAGGTTCCACATTTCATATTATTTCCTCACTTACATCAATACTATATCCCCCACGTTTCTATGGGAGCACATGTTTTATTCATAACTTAGCCCCTGGTAAGGATAAATTAGCCCCTCGGGCTCTCAAATGTGTCTTTATTGGTTACTCTCGAGTTTAAAAAGGGTATCATTGCTATTCACCTGATCTTCATCGATACCTTATGTCCGCTGATGTCACATTCTTTGAATCTCAAACTTATTATACATATTCTGATCATTCTGATATCTCTGAGGTCTTACCCATACCTTAGGTTTTACCTGTACCAACATTTGAGGAATCTATAGTTACTTCTACATCTCCAATGATAGTGCCACCGCTCTTGACTTATCATCGTCGTTCGCGCCTAACACTAGTCCTAAATGATTCATGTCATGCACTGGACCCTGCTTCTATTGTGGACTTGTCTCTTCCGAGTCAACCGGTTGAACTTCAAAAAGGTATACGATCCACTAAAAATGCTAACCCACATTATACTTTCTAGAGTTATCATTGTCTCTCATCACCCCATTATTCCTTTGTATCATCTTTGTCCTCTAAGAGTACAGTTGAAGCACTTTCTCATTTCGGATGGACGCAAGCTATGATTGATGAGATGTCTTCTTTACATATGAGTGGTACTTGAGAACTTGTCTCCCTTCCTACATGTAAATCTATTGTTGGTTGTCGTTGGGTTTATGCAGTCAAAATTGGTCCAGACGATCAGGTTGGTCGACTTAAGGCTCGCCTTGTTGCCAAAGGGTATACTCAAATATTTGGACTTGATTATAGTGATACTTTTTCTCCAGTGGCTAAAATAGCATATGTCCATCTTTTTCTATCTATGGTTGTTGTTCATCATTGGCCTCTTCATCAGTTGGACATTAAAAATGCTTTTCTACATGGTGATATTGTGGAAGAAGTCTATATGAAGCAACCACCTAATTTTGTTGCTCAAGGGGAGCCTAGTAACCTTGCATGTCGATTGCGTAAGTCACTCTATGGTCTGAAATAGTCTCCTCGAGCCTGGTTTGGAAAGTTTAGCAAAGTAATTTAGGAGTTTGGCATGACTTATAGTGGAGCTGATCACTCTGTGTTTTATCAGCATTCTGCACCAAATCAGTGTATTTATTTGGTTGTTTATGTTGATAATATTATTTTCACTGGCAATGATCAAGATGGTATCACTAATTTGAAGCAACATCTCTTTAAGCATTTCCATACTGTGGACAATAGTCATCCTAACATAGTCCTTGTACCAGAGCGAGAACCTGTTGATGAGGGTGCCAACATCACTTCAACTACCGACGCGTAGAGCATCGTAGGTATGACCCCTCCTCACAACCCTTGTATTTTGTACTTTGCGGGTGAAGTCTATTTTGTTGGGGAGGGGGTGGTTGAGAAACCGGCCATATTAGTTGTCAGTGCATGTAAGTTGGCTCTTGTGTTGGGCATTTTTTATGAAAAAGTTAGTTTGGTATTTTTTGTGTTGAAAAGTGGTAGTTTGAATTGATATCAACAACTGAAGTTGTATTTGTGTGGAATGATAAGAAACCCATTCTTAATCTGAAAACCCATTGTTAGGCTCTTTGTGCTACATCTCATATACTTGTGTGTTGATCATTGCTAACTAGAACATAAATTTGTTGACTAAATACTGAAAGTGTAAGCTTGTGCCATGTGAGTGTAAGTTTTGTATGAAGTCTAACTCTGTAGGTGTAAGCTAGAACTTGCCCAAGTATTCTTGCTAAGATTGTTGAATAACTAGATAGGAAAGGATCATAGGTCATTTTTGTATTAAGTCCACTTTAGCCAAAAATAACTACCAAATGAAATCATGAACCCTTGAACCCTACTTTGAGCCTTGAAGCTAATTTTGTTGTCACCCTGTTGATATTGTATCCTTGGTTCTCCGAAGGCACGATTCCACAACTCAGGCCAAAAATCTAAGTTGAGGGTGGTCATAACCTAAATGAAAAATAAATAGCTTAGCAGTATCGTATCCTTGGTTATTCCGAAGGCATGAAACCACAAAGCATGTGTTGAATGGGTCTAGTTTGAATGGTTCAAGTAAATGGTAGTAGCAAAAAAGAAAAAAGAAAATAAATGATGTGGGTGCCGGGATGTGCTAAAGAAAAAGAGGTTGGAACAACTCAAATAAGAGTTGTGCGCTAAAAAGAACTTTGGAGAGTGAGAGTACTCGTCAGTCCCAAATATCATGTGTGAGGGACTTCTTTGTTGTAAGGGCATTATGTTTGCATTTGATAGTTTGTTATGTTAGCTAATAGTTGGTACTGGTATAAGCATGATCGACTGTGTGTAACAGGATGTCGTCCATTGATCCTTGCATATTAGATAGATGATTTTGGATGGAAGTGTTGTGGAAACAGATGTTGCATATCTGTGATGTTGTTCCCATTTATTTGAGCGTCAGTTATTGTTCTTTTTCATCACTTGAGGACAAGAAATGGTTCTAAGTTGAGGGTGTTGATGTGTCATGAACTCATAGAAAATTTGACGCTCAAAACAAAGAATTAGTGCAACAAGTCGAGCTTGTTTATATGGATATGATGGTTTCTTTTTATTTTGTACAGGTGAAACACTTGGAAGCAAATGATATGAAGAAAGAGTGAAAATGAAGTGAAAAAGACTATACAGAAGGCTACGCGAGCCGTGAGGTGTTGTACGAGCCGTGAAGATGCTCGTGGGAGTGATCTGGAAAGAATAGAGTTGAAGTATAATAAAACGAGGCCCCAGACGAGCTATGGTTCATTAGATGAGCCATCTTATGGCTCGTGGAGAGTGACAGTGAAGACATAAGCTGCCTAAGTGAAGTCTTAAGTAAACAGAGCACTAGACGGGCCGTGATGCTTAAGACAGGCCATTTAATAGCTCGTGAAGAAAAATAGAGAAGAAACACACCACAATGTCTAAGTGTGGGACTACAGAGGGGTTGACGGGCTGTCTAACCTTAGACGAGCCGTTACCCTGCTCGTGAAGTTGGTCAACACCATTTTTCCTACTTCGCGTCTTTTCAAAGACTATTTTAATTACTTAGGGTTTATTTTTGAATTATTATCGATACATTGAGACATTCTGAGTGTGGAGAAACGATAGTTTCCTCTTTGAACACATTTCTTAGTCGATTACTTTGGATCAAAACTTCGTGTTCTTGATTTAGTGTTGATAATCAAGAAGATTTTGGTTTCCTATTATTGTAAGTCTATTATATTATGTTTTCAATAATCTCTAATGTTAGTTTCCTTGGAATAATGAGCGGCTAACAACACAACTAGGGTTGTGGGAACCATGACTAAATCATAACTACAGATTCAAATATGAGTAACGTTTGATTGTGAATTGCATATGTTGTTTCTACATTCGTAATGATTGTCTTCTAATGAGTGCACGCATTAAAACTCGCTTGTATTTATCACTTGTTCGAGAGAAAAGTGATGATTAGGAAAATATAGAAACAAATTCCATTAACTCGTTTTAAAGATCGAGCTCAAGAGAGAATAATCTTCTTAACAAGTATGTAAGGGTAAGCTTCAAGACATTCTAAGACCGAGAGGAGAAGAGTGAAAGTCATCTAATAGGGCTAAAAAGCGTTTAGATGTATTTATCTTTCTAGGAGCATATAATATTGACAATAAATCGTTATTTGTATATAATTCGAGTTGGAGTTACAGGTCATGGGGAACACAATCCTAGTCTCGTTAAATCAACTACTACATCTTAGAACTATTTTTTTCTCTTGTTAACTGTTAATGTTAACTAAAATTGGTTACTTGAACTCAAACAACCCAATATTTACTTTTCGTAATTTACTCCTTTCAAAAATATTAACCACAACAGAATATAAATGTTAGTAAGTTTATTTCTACTGTAAATTCCACATGGGATCGATCTCAACTCCAGTTGAGTTTTATAATTGATTTTGACCATTTATACTTCTTAATTGAGGTTTAAGTTTGGACGTATCAGCTAGTAAGGGTGGTGATGTTTTCCATTAGACTCAGCAGGGTGCTTCTTCTCGTTCTAGTAGTCAGCGCCAGAATAGGTTTTATGCTCTTTAGACTTATCATAATCAAGAGGGTTCTCCAGATGTGGTTACTAGTATGTTACGAGTCTTTCAGTTTGATGTTTATGCATTATTTGATTCAGGTGCTACATTGTCTTTTGTGACTCCTTATGTGGCTATAAAGTTTGATGTTAGTCCCAATATTCTTTTAGAACCTTTCTCAGTGTCTTCTTCTGTCGATGATTCTATTGTTGCTAAACGGGCCTATAGAAATCACTCAATCTCAATTTCCCGTTAAGTCACCCTAGTTGATCTTATGGAGTTAAACATGAAAGATTTCGATGTCATTCTTGGTACAGATTGAATTCATTTTTATTATGCTTTCATTGATTATAGAACCCGAGTGGTCAAATTTCAGGTTCCGAATGAACCTATCCTAAAATTGAAGGGTGGAAATTCAGCCCCTATAGGTCAGTTTATCTCGTACCTTAAGACCAGAAATATGATTTATAAAGGTTGCATCTATCATCTTGTTCGGGTTAGGAATACGAATTTTGAAGCCCCTACCCTTAAGTCAGTTCCAGTTATTAATGACTTTCGGAAAGTGTCTTCCCGATGCGCAGCCTAACTCTATTCCTTTTTACAGAATGGCCGCGATAGAACTTATGGAGTTAAAAGATCAGTTGAAAGACTTGTTGAATAAGGGTTTCATTAGGATAGGTATTTTACCGTGGGGTGTTCCAGTTTTATTTGTTTGAAAAAAAGATGGTTCTCTTCGTATAAGTATTGATTATTGATAATTCAACATGGTCACGATAAAAAATAAGTATCACATCCCTAGAATCAATGACTTATTTGATCAACTCCAAGGTGCTAGTTTCTTCTCAAAGATTGATCTTCGATGGGGGTATTATCAGTTGAAGGTAAGGGAAAGTGACATTCCAAAGATGACTTTCCAAACTCGATATGATCACTATGAGTTCTTAGTGATGTTATTTGATTTGACAAATGCCCTCGCAGCTTTCATGGACCTAATGAATAGGGTGTTCAAGAAATACCTTGATATGTTTGTGATGATATTTATTAATGATATTTTGATTTACTCACGGAGTGAGGATGAGCATGCATGTTCATCACCTAAGGATCGTCTTGAAAATCCTCAAGGATCATCATTGTTTGCTAAGTTTAGTAAGTGGGAGTTATGGTTGAGTTCAATTTCACTCCTTGGTCATATCGTTTCCCGTGATGGTATACAAGTTTATCCTAAGAAGATTGAGGCAGTTAAGAATTGGCCTAGACCTCTTTCCCCTTCAGATATTCAAAGTTTCTTGGGGTTGGCCGTTTATCATAGAAGGTTTGTGGAAGGATTTTCTTCTATTGCTTCGCCTTTGACTACGTTGACTCAAAAAAAGGTGAACTTTCAATGGTCGGAAGTTTGTGAGAAAAGTTTCCAAGAGTTGAAGAATAGACTCACTTTAGCCCAATTTTGACTTTACTGGAAGGATCCGATGGGTTTGTGATTTATTGTGATGCTTCATGGATTGGTCTTGGTTATTTTTTTATGAAATATGGTAAAGTAATTGCATATGCTTTGAGGCAATTAAAGTTTCATGAGAAGAATTATCCAACTCATGATTTGGAGTTGGCGGCTGTGGTGTTTGATTTAAAGATTTAGAGACATTATCTCTATAGTGATCATGTGGATGTGTTCACCAATCATAAGAGTTTGCAATATACGTTTAAGCAAAAAAAATTGAATCTTCACCAAAGGAGGTGGCTTGAGTTGTTGAAATATCATGATATGAGTGTTCTTTATCATTCTGGTAAGGTAAATATGGTTGTCGATGCTCATAGGCGATTGTCCATGAATAGTGTTGCTCACATCGAAGATGGTAAAAGGGAGTTGGTTCGTAATGTTCATAGACTAGATCGTTTGGGTGTTTGCTTGGTTGACTCATAAGAGGGTGGTATCATTGTTCAGAATGGCTTAGAATCGTCTCTTGTATCGAATGTGAAAGCTAAGCAAGATAGTGATCCGCTTTAGTTTGGTTGAAGAAGGCAATTTCTGAAAATGCTATTGAGGATTTTTCCCGAGGAGGAGATGGTGTCCTTTGTTATCACAGTCGGTTATGTGTTCCAAATGTTAGTGAATTGAGACAACATATTTTAGCTGAAGCTCACAGTTCTCGGTATTCTATTCACTCAAGAGCCACCAAGATGTACCATGATTTTTGGGAGGTCTATGCCTATTCAAGTTGAAACCTCAATCATTGTGTACACACTCCTAGTCTTTATGAAACTTAGTAGACCTTATTTGTGTTGATTCCTTGTTTTGTTGCTTAAACATTGATGAAATTTTAGTTGTTAGTAACCGGGGGGGGCGGGGGGGGGGGGGGGGGGGGGGGGGGGGGGGGGGGGGGGGGGGGGGGGGGGGGGGGGGGGGGGGGGGGGGGGGGG
>JAJONR010014855.1:0-12108 GCA_029582245.1 Solanum etuberosum
ATATATATATATATATATATATATATATATATATATATATATATATATTGTCATGGTATCATTAAGGTTTCTTGGTCACACTCTACTCATTAGTCAATGATACTAAATCACTATATATATATATATTTAAGGTTCCTTGTTCACACCCTACTCATTAGTCAATGATAATGTACAAGTATAAAAATATTATTCTGGTATCATTAAGATTTCGTGTTCAGAAATTATTCATTAGTGTATATATATATATTCTTGTGGTATCATTAAGATTTTTTGTTCAAAAATTATTCATTAGTCTCTCTCTCTCTCTCTCTCTATATATATATATATATATGTATGTATGTATGTATGTATATATATTGTTGTATGTATATATATTGTTGTGGTATCATTAAGATTTCTTGTTCACACCCTACTCATTAGTCGACCGATTTTCATTTGATGGAACTGTAATTGTTGTATTACTCTTAGATCACATCCTAGTAACAAGAGCAAATTCAACTAATCCAAATCAAAGTTATACCCCATTAACATAATTCTGTATTTTTTTAAAAGAAAAAACCACACTAAATGTCAAATGTAGTTTAAGCAGATCTAATATCACATAATTATGTTTTTTTCTTATTTATTTATTATTGTAGTCTAGTTATTTTTTCTATTAATTTGAAAGTATCTAGTTAATATTTTATTTTTTGTATTTATTTTGTTTTTCTTAAAAGGCAAATATATAAAAAGAGAGAAATAAATTATAAGATGATAGACTAACAAAAAAATAAAGACGAAGAAAGAATCAACAAGAAAAATACTACCAACTCGTATCTCTAATAAAGGATAAAATGTAAAAAGAATAAAAATAATAAATGAGAAAAGAAAAAAAGAGAAAATAAAATAATAAAATGAGAAAAGAAAAAAAGTAATTTATTTTATGAAGGCACATAGTTATTAGACTTGAATTTTCTAACCTCATGTCCGCTTGGTACTAAATAATCCTCCCAAAATAGTCTATATGCTTATAATATATCATTAAAGTTGTAACTGAAATCATATTGTGAGTCTTTGCTCAAATTTGTAAAGTTGTATTTCTTGGTGAGACTATGCTCACAACTATCTAAAACATATCGATGTTTTGAGTTTTCATGATAAAATAAAACTTTCTTTGAAAATTATATCTATCTATAATGAAAAGTTGAAAACTTTTTCACTAAATCTTTCAAGTGATTCTTTAAAACATAATCTTTAATATAGGTAAAAAGAAATTTCATGAAAATATACTTTCTTGAACTCTTTCTTAATATAATGCACTTGAAACTAAATACACTTTCTTAAAATACTTTTTTAAAACTTGTATTATATACTTTACTAATGAAAATAATGTAGATGACATACTACAACAAGAATTTTAAATAACATTGCTTGAGAAGGACACATGTGGTAGAATAAACATGAACTATAATCAAAGATCATCAGTGATTTCAATAGTAGGATCATGAATCAATAATCTGAAATAGAGAGAATACAAAATCATAAACTTTGGGGTAAAAATATTAGCTTTGATCTTTCTAACTAAAACTGTTGATGTAGAGTAAGACGAAGAACTAAGTTCCTCACTATAATAGACTTAGATACCTTCAACGCTCCACAAATCTTGAGGAAGAATCCTAACTTGATGAAGAACAATCAATAAATCTTTTATTGAGATTCTTAAATTCTCTTTTTGAAAATCCTATGGACAATTTAAGATTTCTAATAGTAAATCATGATTAGATGATGAAATTTGGTTTGGAAACTTGAAATTCTTAGAGAAGGACTTACCTTGATGAAGGAGGATGAGAGGAAGAAAGAACACCATTTCATACCTTGAAAGAATGGTTAAAAGGTGAAAAAGATCGAATTAGAATCGACTTAAAAGGGTTCCGTCGATTCAGATGCGACCTAGATGCGACCAAGAAGTGGGAACTTGCATCCCTCAAGTGGGTCACATCTCCTTCAAAAAAGTCCTCACTTTGACCCCTGATGCAATCGAGTTTGTGGCCCTGCAAGTGGAACTTCCGTCTGCAACATGGGTCATATCTCCTTTTATAGAATGTTAGTGAATACTATAATAACCATAACGTTTGACTTCAATCTTGATTGACTAGCATTTGGCGGAGTTGGAAAGAAAATTTGAAGACCTTTAATTTATAGGTTATGGGCCATGTAAGACTCCATATTCTAGGAGATATGATTGTTTGAAGTTGATCCAAGTAAGATTTTATATTGAAAGCCAATCGGTAAAGAAGCATTCAACTCAACCTTGTTTTAGATGATTCTTATGACCTTAATTCAATACCAATACTCTTCCTATACTAAATAATTGACCTTAACACCTATGCACACTTAGGAATTGATGAATTTGAGATTTTGACTCATTTTAGGCCTTTTTAGTTCTACAAATAGCTTCCTCAGTGCCTTTTTATATCCATATATATTGTTTTATTGTTGTTTCGTAGTTATGAAGGTTCAATGACAAGGAAATAATGAAACCATACAAAAAGAGGCTAAAAACATGAAGAAGAGCAAAAATGTGAAGCAGATGCTCACCAAAGGCATCCGGTGACTCATCGAGTGTGCCAGACCTTGCAAAAAATGACAGAGTCTTCAACTAAAATGTTCAAGGCAGGTCGGCGAGAAGATGAGCTTAACGACGATTCACTGAACTTATTCGATGAGATGATAGTTGCTCCTCGAAAGTGACCAAAAAATTGGGTTAAATTGAAAGCCAAGAAGGAGAGATTGGGTGATGATTGGAGACTCGGTGAATGTGAACAATGAAATCCATCAAGCTCACCAACTGCGGTTCAAGCTCCTGAAGCCTGAAGTCAAGAAAGGTAAGAAGAAGATCAAGTCGGCGACTCACTGAATAAGTCGGCGAGCCCAACTAACATCGCCGATTAAGTCATTTAATAAAATTTTGGCTATGTTTTGGAGAAAATATGAATAGCCAAAAAGAGAGAGAAAAAAACATCTTTGATCATACAATTTGGATCTGAGACTTTCTGAAATTAGAGTACAATAGAACTTTCTATTCTTGAGTGAGAAACAAGCTTGGAACCCATCTTTTTAGTGGATTTTGGAAGTGGGTCTCTTCAATTGAAGTTGTAAATCAACAATCTGGTGGCTGCATTTTTTTTGGTATATTTTCTTTTAGTTTTAACATGATTGGCTAAAACCACTATTCTAGGGGTGTGTAAATAGAGTTGGGTTTTGATTAAATTGGTAGAATAATGTGTATTGCGCTGTTTTATTTTAGAATCCATGGATTCAAATTGATTACCATGTGTTAAATTATGAATTGAGGTTGCAAACTTAATTCTACTTTAGATCTTCATATATTGCTTGAGAGAGAGAGTATATGAAATAGGTAATTGATTTGATGCTTGCATATTAGTTTGGAATTCCAATTTGCTTGAGAAAGAAATTTGGGGTTTCATATTTAAATGCTATACTTGCTTGAGAGAGAAGATCTATGTAAAGCTAATGACTTCTTTAGTAGATTATACATAGGATTGTCCGAGAGGAATTCTTGTGCTAAGCATGTTGTGATTGAGAAATGAAATATGTGTTTGAGTTTGACCCAACCTATCCATGAGTAATCAAGGTTATTGAGCATTTACATTAATCTGCCTTTTGAAATAGATACTCACTTCCGCACACTCCTAGATTATTACTCCGCTTGTTTGCTAAACTCTGGTTTTAGTTTAACTTGTCAAAAATGGTTACTAAACAATCTTAATTTGATATTTGGAATTTATTCATCCTTGTTACCATCTATTTACAATGAGTTAGGACACATTTTGACTTCATAATTGAATTCTTTTATATACCACTCCATGTGGGATTTGACCCCGACCTCATACATTGTGTAATTAGATTGCAAGCTACCGCTTACTTATTTAATGGTTTTACAGGTAATTTGAGTATTTTAAAAAATGACGTTGTTGCCCAGGAGTGTTGCTTAGAATTGTTTTAGTGAAGTTACTTTGTGAACTGATTTGGTGTAGTAGAATCCTCTTGCCACTTGTTTCATTGTTTTGCTATTTATAAGTGATGACATGAGTGTCATTAGAAATAATGATCCTAGCCAACATGGGAAAAATGATGATGTGTAAAATTTAGATGATGTGATTTCAACGCAATAGGAAGTATGGGAGCTATCTGGTTACCCCCAACTATGGGGAATGCTATATTTCATGTAATCGGAACGATACTTCAATTGCTCCAAATGAAGGGAATGTTTGGGGGTCTTGCTCATGAGGATCCCCATAAGCATATTCATAACTTTATGGATGTATTATGTCCATTTACTTTTAAGAATATCACCCAAGAGTCCATTCAATTGAGGCTCTTTCCCTTCTCTCTAATGGGGGAAGCTTCAAAATGGTTTACTGAATTACCAAGGGAATCAATCACTACTTGGAAAGAGCTAACTGAGGTGTCCTTTGAGAGATTCTTTCCTCCTTTAAGGATGGTAAAGCGTAGGAACAACATCGAAATTTTTAAGAGAATTGAAGGTGAACCCATCCATGAGACATGGTTACGGTTCCAAAAGTTGGTATTACAATGTCCTAATCACTAATTATCGGATAAAGTGTTGTTGCAATATTTTTACCGGAGCATTGTACTGTGAACAAAAGGATAGATGATCAACTCATTCAAGGTGGAATTATGAGGCAATAATTTGAAGTTGCTTCAGCTTTACTTCATGAGATGACCAAAATCAACCGTGCATGGCATACAAGGGAAGATCAAGTATCGCCCCTCAATCTAGGTTTGACAAAAGAGAAATTAGAGAAGACACAATAACATGATGAGAACATGGCTAAAATGATGACCCAACTTGAATTGTAACCAAAGCACGTCATGGGGGGTGGATTCAAGTCAGTGAATGCTGTTGGTGCTAGTAATGGATTGAGCCTGGAGGATGCAAAATTTGAAGCTTTGTATGATAAAGAATTCCAATTCTTAAACAATAAAATGAGGGGTTCTCGCCTGAGCTACCCAAGGTTGGTTGGGAATCAGGGTTGGAACTAAGATCGAGATAATAGTTGTAGATACCATGAAAGAGATTGGCGTGACACTATTGCCAACCCGAAGAATGATGTTTGAAAGTACGACCACATCATGCCACGACATTAAATAAGGCACTTTTTGGGAGGAAACCCATGTTTTTAATATTTTTCAATAAACTGTGTTGAAATGTGCAGGTGGATGTAAATTCCTAAGTCAAGGCAAAGTTGCGAGACATAGACTAAAAGGGCAATCCACCAAACTGATTTGGCGAGAAGAACTGATGATTTCAAGATTTGGATTCATTTGGGGATTTGTTTATATAGATTTAGTGTCCTCAAATGCTTAATTTGTGCCATAAACTGATGTTAAAGCCTTGATTTCCAGATATATGAATTGAGGAGCAAGCAAGGACATTAACAGGCAAAAAGGAACAAAACAAACTGAAGAAGTGAAGAAAGACAAAGCCTGATGATCGCCAAAAGCATTTGGGAAACCGCCGAGTGGATATTTGGACTACCTAAAGTTCCAATCTGCTAACCCTGAGGGAAGAAACCAAGTCGGTGACAGGAAAGGGGCATTCGGCGAATCACCGATCAGGTCCGCGATGACAAGATTGATCGCCTGAAGTTACAGAACTTGAGGATGCTGCGAGCCAATGCAAAAAGGTGATAGAAGAGAGCAAATGGCGGTTTGCCAAACTACTCAGCGAACCCGACTTATATCACCCAATGGCCTTTCGTGGATAATTTTTGGCGACTATAAATAGGATTTTGAATTGTAAATTCAAGAGAGCTGAAATATTTTATTTTCTTTTAAAATCTAGAAAAGTTTTCTCTGGAGTTTTGGATAGTTCCTTAGTAGACTTGAAGACTTTTCGAGATTCAATTTGGAGATTTTGCAAGTGGGTTTATTATTTTCTGCAAATTGAAGCATTGTAAAGGCTTAATTACTCTTACCCAGTTGATGGCTAATCGATTTGGTAACTGTTTTTACTCTTTTATGATGTTTGGCTAAAACCCCAATTCTTGGAGTGTGATCATGTGATTATCGGTTGAATTAGTTTATGGGTATTGTCAATTACTAGTTTAAATGTTATACTTAAGTGGGTTTAATCATTAGATGAGGGTTAATTTATGAATTATAGTTGCAAATGCAGTTCTAATTTTGTGTTCTTAGCTTGCTCGAGAGAGAGGTTTTAGAACCAAAACTTTTGATTAATTGTTTGTAGGTATTAGGTTGATTTGGGTTCAGCTCGAGAGAGTGAATCCTAAACCCAATCTTACCCATCTTGTTCGAGAGAGAAGATGTATTAAGGTAATGGGATGTTCTTAATTGCTATTCTTGTTGATGTTCAAGAGAAATCACTTGAAGCGGAATAGTTGTTCGAGAGAAAGCTATTTCAATTATAGTCTAGCCTACCCATTGATATTTAGCTATTTACTAGTAGTTTGAATTACCCATATATCGAAATTTACCTATAATCGATCACATCCTGAGAATTCCTCTCGTATTGTTATTTCAAATTGTTTGTGACTGCATTGTAGTTGATAATTGCAAATCAAAACCCATATCACCCCTTTGATTTGTTTCATGTCTTTTTCGATAATTTCTATTCCTATAGCTAGTTAGATCACATTCGCACTTCTTAATTGAATTTGAACACGTCCTACTCCCTATGGGTTCGACCCCAACTCTTCGTTGGGTTTTATACTGCTTAACGATCATTTACACCTAGAATTGGATGAGGTGTGCTTGAAACGTTAATCAAGAACTCAGCTCACCGAGTGGACTACAAAAAGTTATAAAAGGTTCTATCATTTTAGGCGAGCTCTGGTACATTCGGCAATTTACGGAAGTGGTTTGGTGAGATGGATCCAGATCGCTGAATTGAAATTCAAGGTTGATGATGCATAAAAGATGAATGGGCAAGCTTAAGCTCCTTCAGGGAGTTGCTGAAAAACTTCGGCAACGTTAGTTACAGCTCACCAAATGGGATTTTAGCTGGCATATCAAGGATCTTTTGTCCTTTAAATGGACAATCTTTTAAATTTTTTTGACTTTTCTCCTTCATAGCTCTTTCATACACATTGTTAGTCTAGTCTTTACATTTCTACTATCGATAATCCTTGTGTGGATTATATTTTCACTGAAGTGTGTGTGCCCAGAACCCTTGCTCCCCATTTGTTTACCTTCTTTGACTTTAGAGGTTGATTTTCATGTTTAAATCCTTGATTATCAAATATTGTTTGATGATTGAACTCTTATGGGATGATTTTAGTATTATACTGAGTGATTGTATGATATTGCGTAGTAGGTTGATGATTTACAGTGAATAGTTCATTTCCCATTGCTAGATTTTTTTAAATTTAGGCCTTGTCTTGAATATTATGGTATTTGGGTAGTTGATTTTTGAAATTGATTGTATTATGCTTGTGGGTCTTGTTGTTTTATCATGTGGGTGAAGTCTAATTAACCCAAACTTGACAAATAGGCTTGTATTTGCCCAATGATAGATTGGGTGACATCATTCTTATGGGTAAATCATCATTTTGTGGAAATGGTTGAATTTGGGGGTAAGTCTGAGTACCCAGGGGTGTGTTGTTGTGTTGAGTAGCTTTATTTTGATGCAAATTGTGTGCGAGTTTTGTTTGTTGCTTTAAAATTGTTCAAATTCTTGAAAATTGGGTAAGGGGCTGACAATTACCTATTCGGCGAGCTCCATCGAGCTCGCCAAGGTGGATCGACAAATCACTGAATTAGCCCCAGCTCACCCTTTGCTTGACAATTTTAGGTCTGGATTTTTGTCATTTTTCATGAGCGTCCTTGAGCTCGCCAAACCGACTCGACGAGTCACCTAGTTGGTAATGACCTTACCCTTCCTAATTTTTTCTGGATTGCTACTGTGACTTTTGGCGAGCTCTCCTAAGCTTGTCAAACCTATTCGGCGACTCACCAAACTAGTTGGAGAGCATCAAGGAAACTTTTTATTGAGCTTTCATTTCGATTATTTTTCAACTAACCCTTCACACGCTTTTTGTTGTGGGTTTTTATGCCTTGAAGATATGGCTAGACCTAAACTTCTAGTTGCTAGGAGGGCTCCTTCTCCAGATTCTCCTCCTCACTCCCTCCAGAATGA
This sequence comes from Solanum etuberosum, assembly GCA_029582245.1. Taxonomy (NCBI): domain Eukaryota; kingdom Viridiplantae; phylum Streptophyta; class Magnoliopsida; order Solanales; family Solanaceae; genus Solanum; species Solanum etuberosum. The sequence continues at coordinate 8,183 of JAJONR010014855.1, forward strand.
AAAAAAGGGTGATCATTTCAGAGTGGAGTGACAGACCACAGGCGCTCCATGTACATCTACTCGTGTAAGCGAAAGAGTCTAGAGAAAGTCTATTGGGATTCCCTGAGAAATTAGGAAGAGGTAGTTAATTGATGAGAACAAGACATCCTCCTCTGAGGGCGAGCCACTGAAATTCTCATGGACCAACGATAAAATTGAAGTGGCTGCAAACACTAAGGGTGCATCTACACCAGGCCAAAGCCTAGCTACGGTCCCTCCGATCCCGCAAAAGAAAATAAGCACAATCCGCTCTAAGATTATGAAAGATCCAACATCCAATGTGATGTTGAGTTGTTTCCTATCATCTCTCCCCAGGCAATGAGCATACTGAAAGTAGCCAAGTTGAGGATGATCTTGAAGGAGTAAAGGTTATCCACCAACGAGGTGATGAGTGACTACCCGACAATGTGGAATACAATCAAATTCCATAGGTTCGAACAATTTACCCGAGCTTGAACACCCTAGGCCCCTTCTTTGGTAAGAGAGTCTATGAAGCTTATGCTGAGACACTCTGAAAGAACATGAAGGGAGTCATAGGTCGAAGTGCGTGGAAAGAAGGCCCAATGTAGGGCCGACACAATAAATGAGGTGTTGAATTCTGAGAAGAATGATACTACTGCTTTCAAGGAGAGGATGAAGCACCATCTCCATGATTTGTGGGGTTGGTTGGCTCCTTTGCTTTCTAATGATACTCCCCCATGGATCGTAGATGGGGTGAATATAGAGAAGAAAGATCTTAATATGGTTGAAAGATATTGGTACGAGTTTATTAGAAGTAATCTGATGCCAAAACGAATCCATTCTCCGATAGCCCAAGGCTATGCTAGTGGGGTGCATCATTGCACGAGAGAAGATAGACATTGTGGGAATCATTGAGGGTGAGATTCTCATGAGAGAGAAGCAGCAATAGACGTCCTTGCCCTTCCCACTATTGATTACCTAGATTTGTGAGTGGCTACGGTGCCATTAGGGGAGGCTACTGACCTGAGAATCACCCTGGCCTCCTCTAGCAATATTCGAAGGATTGGGGTGGATTAATTGAGGGATGAAGCTGCTAAATGAAATACACCCCAACTGACACGACTCCAGTAGTTGAACCGACTACCTTGGCTCCCGACACTGTGCATCCGACCCCTACTGTGGAGACATCAGGTATTGCCACACCCTCTACTTCTGTATTTGTTGTGCATCCTTTTGTATTTCGGCCCGCATTGACACATACTGTCACGACCAAGAGGTACCCCCTAGATGTAACATGGTGTATAGAACCCCGAAAGACCCCATACAAGCCACTTAGATTTCATAACATAAGAAATAGAACAATAAGAGTAAAACAATAGTTCAAGTCCAAAAGTTTTTATAAAAGAAAAGCGGAAGTCTAAAAGACTTGTCTCAATATAGCCATCTAGTACAATAGAATGAAATTGGGCCTAGCCCATATATAATGTGCAAAAGAGAAATACATGAAAGAAAGTGAAACAATAAAACTCTGTCCTCGAAACATGAGGACTCACCAAAGCTCGGGAATCTCAAACTCATCAACTAGCCACCAAACTGAGAAACCTGACTGTCGGACCCTACATTTGGGGACATATAGGCAAGAGTATGCGTTAGTACAAAACAATGTTGTAACACCCAGAAAACTAGTGAGTGAAACTAGAGCCTTACGTAAGGGTTTTTGAGTTTGATGTGGGGTTTAGAAGTGTAGAATGACTTCCCAAACTTAGTATGAAGGTTTTAGGGTTAGGGCGTCAAGGTATGACCCCCCAAGGACCACCCAAGGGGTTTTTGAGGAGGACCTTGATCTAGCCCCAAAAGCTGCAAAAAGACAGCCTACCCACGAAAGGGCACCCACGATCCGTAGGTGGACCCACGCCCCGTAGGTGGGGGTCATGGGTCAAGGCTGGACCTTCCCAAAATTATCCACTCTCTGACCCTGACCTACGGACCTGCTAGAAGGCCAGTAGGTCCACCTACGGTCCGTAGGTCACCCAAATGTAGGTCACACCTGAAGGCTGTCCAATTCGGCCAAGTTGTGGGTAAGTTGGTCAATTCCTAGGTTAGTTACATTGAAGTAAAGCCGGTTTATATTGATTATTTAGACTTATTTAAGACCTTTTAAACTATTAACCACCCCTTTTCACTTCATAATTCCCAACTCCAAATCATAACGAACTCAACCCTTCCAAATATTTCTCTCTCTAAAACCTCCATTGAAGAAGAAGAAGAAGTCAAGGTCTAGGGCTCAAGAAATCATCTTTTCCACTCAAGTTCATGAAGAATCTTCAACTAAGGGTATGGTAGTCTTGATTCATGAAAAGCTTTCTTCCATGGATCCTTCAAACTTTCAATTTCAAAGAAGAAAATTCTCCAAAACCTAGGGTTTTCATTCCAAGTCATGGATTCTTCATAAAAACATTTTCAATGATTTAATTATCATAAATTATGAATGGATTGTTGTTTTATGATAAAATCTCCCATGAATCCATGAATTCCCCATAACCCTAATTTATGACTTTGTGATGTGGGTGAATTGTAGTAAGATGAATATTATAGAATTGTTCTTGTAGTAGTTTAATTACTTGAATCATGTTATTATCCATGCCTAATTGTAGTAATCCTAGGTGTGTTGGTGAATTATAATTCATGGTCCTTTAAGGGAAAATTGTGATATTTTGATATAATCATGATGCTTATGTACATGCTTTGTGAGTATACTGAAAGTAATGTGATCATGACTATAATGCATTTGTGTTGTTGAAAGGCTATTCTCAATTATACACTTATGAATGATGATTACATGTTGGGAAGGTTTCCTCAATGTATAACGTACCATGAATTGGTAGGCTTAGGGCATTCTCTTCTTGTGTAACTAAAAATATCTTGACTTAATGAACCTTGAATCGGTAGGCCAATGGCATCCCTTTAATAAATGATTAATGAAGTATTCTAGGCTTTGTCTTGAGTAGGTAGACCAATGGTAGCCTTTTCATGATGAGTCTATGAACTAATGTAATGATGAGCCTTGAATTGGTAGACCAAATGGTAGCCCTTTCATGAGGATTCAATGAGCTATCCTAATGATGTACCTTGAATCGGTAGGCTTATGACAACCTTTCATGTGTTTAATAATGTACCTTGAATCGGTAGGCTTATGGCACCCTTTCATGTGTGTAATAATGTACCTTGGGTCGGTAGGCCAATGGCATCCCTCTCATGTGTAATGATGCTAAAAGAGAATGAACTACTCTATTGGAATTTAATGCTTAGCATCGAGTGGATATCGTAAGGTGGAAGCTCTCCCCATGTTAGGCCGCGTTTCTAGTAACACCTTCATTATCCCATAACTATGTTCCCACATAGGTTATTAGCTAGTGGATCCACCTAAGCTAAGTTACCGGTCCTACCTTAGGCAAGTAGACCAACCCTTTACGGTGTGGGATAGACACCGAATTCCATGGTTTGCTCAAATGGTTTATGTCAGTTAGGGCTTATTCCCATCATGTGAGTTATGTGCTATGGTTACTCAAGAGGTTCTATGAAGTGTGGGTGGTAGTATGGGATGCCATTCATGCATTGCACGAGTAGGCTTTTAGAGTAGCTATGGTGTGTTTCTCAAATGTCATAATGTCTAATGAAATTAATGTGCTTATAATGATGCTAATGAGAATGTTGACTTGAAGGCGAAATGTAATGATGAATGTTTAACTTGGATTGTGGCTATGAGTTGCTTTCCTTGACATGACTTATTAAATGAGAATGTTTCTTTTCTATGAGTATTAACTAAGTATGAGAATGAAGAATGGTAAGTATGTTATGGTGGCCTCAAGGTGGTACTTAGTATGTGTGGTATTATGGGATGCCATTCATACATTGCACAAGTATAA
>JAJONR010014856.1:0-14428 GCA_029582245.1 Solanum etuberosum
TGGTTTCACCTCTTCAATGGCAATATCAAGACCCTGCTGGAAAAGAGAGTCTAAAACCTCTCCTTGCCACATACCGAAATGGCCAGTACCATCGAACTTTTCCACCGTCAATTTCAAACCGGACACTAGGAACCTCGACCATGATGACGAGGAGCCCAACGCCCCTAATGGAGTATTTGAGACAACCTCCTTTGCTTCTTGATCTTTACCCGTCATTACAGACTCTACAAATAGTATTCAATATTACAATTTCAAACGACCAAAAGTTTCAAATTGACTAAAGTAATTCTTTTATGATGTGGAAGATCAGACAACGCTGCAATCACAAAGCATACTCAGACAGAACCTTGGCTCTGATACCACTTGTTGGGAAAAATCGGGTAATTTATCCCACAAAAGCAACAAAATAAAAACACCCGACAAATAATATTGAATACTAAAAAGAACACCAGAATTTTGTTAACGGAGTTCAGCTAATTTAGCTTAATCTCCAAGCACCGCCCAATTGGACTATTTAATTAATAGAGGAGAAGAGATACAAATTTTGGGATCTTATACAATGAAGGGGAGGGGGTTAATTTATAACCTCCAAATCCTCCTCCCCAACCTAAACCCACCGATGTGGGACTTGACTAAAAAAAGCCAAAAATCAACATGGATGACATGTGACATACAATGGGTGTTTTAAATTAGGGAAAAGGCATAGATTTCCTCTGAATTTATTTCGAAAAGTCAGTTACACGCTTAAACTATCATGTGACCTATTACACACCTTAACTATTCAAAAGTGAATTTATTACCACCCTGAGATGTGTAACACCACTCTCACATTATGTGGTGTATTACACTCGCTGCTACATCACATGTCATAAATTATAATTTTTTATTTTCTTTTCTTTATTAATTAACTTTTCTTTTGTTAACTATATTTTACTCTAATTAATTATTTTAATTCTCTAATAATTATATTTCTTCATCACTAAATCTCACTCATTTCATCGGAAAAATTATACCCGACCACCTTTACTATTGATTTTGTTCTTCACCGCCACTATATCACTTTCATTTTTTCTTCTTCTTTGTCACCCAACACCAAATATCACCACCACCATTATCAGTATCGATTTTTTCTTCTTCACCACCTTCAATTACCTCTTTTAATTTTTGCCACCCGCCACCCATCACCATCAAACCCATAAAGCTGCTATTACCACCAAAACCAAAAATTGATTAACAACCAAAATTTCTTTAACAAAGTCAAAAAATGCAAAAGATAGAAACAATCAATCGAAATTTGAATACAATTATTCACTAACAAATCTATGAGAATTAACCTAATTGCGAATAAAAAAATAATTATACTTTAAGATTGTGATAAAAAATAAAAAAGTGTGATGTAAATAAAGAATGAAGAAGAAGAAGACAATGGATGGGGTATGAAGAAGAAAAGGTATGGAGGGTGGGGTGGAAAAGGATTCTAACCTTTTTTTTTTTTTAAACTGACGCGCCTATTTTTTATTTTTGTTTTATTTTTTTTGCCACATCAGTTTTAGAGGGTAAAAGAATTCACTTTTAAGTAGTATAAGTGTGTAATATGTCACTATGATAGTTTAAATGTGTAACTGACTTTTCGGAACAAATTTAAGAGGAAATTTATGTTTTTTCCCTTTTAAATTACTTAATCAAATAGAGAAGTGTTTTTAAGGTTGTCAATTTATGAAGGACTAAAATAATAATTCACGTTAAATTTAGAGATATTTTCAATACTTATCTCAAACTTAAAATGAAACCGAAAAAATTAGCAGCTTCTATAAAAACAAAAACAAAAAATTTGAAGTAAAGAATGGGCCATTTGGCCCGTGCTCAAGTACGGGGACTTCTCCACTCTATAATAAAGAACAAAAATTTATAGTCACATAAATATTTATTTATAATTTTAATCTAAAGTTTCTACTTCTTTTAAATTCACGTCCAATCAAAATAAATCACACAAATTAAAATAAAGAAAATATGTACTCTAATAAAAATAAATCACACAAATTAAAATAAAGAAAATACATACTCTAAAAAGTTAGATGAGATTCGTACTATTATTCTTCTATATAACAAAGCAAAAAACAAACCAAAAAAGACACAAGATCAAAATATAGTACACACATATTAATTACTTACTCTTAGAAAAAAATGGAGTCACCCATGGGTGAAGGATTAAGAAGCAGATCATCAGGTCTAAAACCAATAGAAACAAAGAGGAAAGGGGGAATCGAAGAGTACGATATGGTAACCGTGGAAGACGAGCCATTGAGTCCAATGGCTCGTCTTTTCCACGATAGGAGGTTCGATGTCCATGCTGTTGCGTTTATGGCTAGCAAAGCTCGAATCTCACCACAGCCTGTGAAGGAAAAGTTGGTGCATACTTTGCTTAAGCATCCTCGTTTCACTAGCTTGATGGTATGTACTTTTTTTTTTGCATGTTCTATTTATGTAAGATGTAATTGATTCTTAAACGTGCATGACAGAATTAGAATTTCGCATGTCACCGAAGATGGATCTAGGAGCTTAATATTATACTTGTGAACTATCTAGGTGAAAATTTATAAACAAGTAAAATTTTAGTGACTTTCACGTACACATATCTAGATTATCGTGTCAAAATTATTGGTTCAACGCTTGACATCTTTTTCTACTTATTAGTTACCCTGCTATATATGACTTGCTTAAGTTTTTTATTTCTTTTAATTAACGGCATTCATTTTTTCCTTGGTAAAAAACGAAGAAAAAAATGGCTCTATTTTAGCTTATCCTCCCTTACCCATCCACCGGCGGAATCAGAAATTTAATTAAGAATGTATAAAATTAAATAGACATTCACAATGACTTAATTTTAAAATGCTCATTTTACTCTTAATGAAATGAATTATTCCGTGACACATTTCAAAAGCCTTTCTCTCTTTTCTAAAACTATATGCCAAGTCAAACTATATTATATAAATTGAGACGAAGGAAGTAACATTTGAGCTCTGTACACAACATAATTTTCCAGAAAAAAATGTGTATGTGTACATGACCACTCTTAGCCAAAGATGACTCCGCCCATGATCCCACTATATTTTTAGAGACTAAGTTTTACTATCATCGGCCAATTATTAAGAAGATTTCCCTGCTCCATTGCTGATCCCCTCCCATATTAATTTTTTTTAGAAGCTAATCTGACACTATTTATTTTTATAATTAATAATTACAAATCTCGATATATGAGAACATTACTAGGACCAAATCTTATCTTACTAATCTTAAAGAGGGATGACGAACTTTACTTGTTAGGTTGAAAGTCAAGGTATGGAAAATGCATAATACATCAATATGTTCTTTAACTTGTTTTCAGCTGACATTTATGCCTTCTAATTTTGGGTATGCATTTAAACTTGTATAAAATTGAACAAGTAGACACATGCGTCCTACGTGACATAATACACGTAGGACGCCATGTAGGACACAAAATTGCCATGTAGGACACAAAATTGCCATGTAGGACGAATGCGTCTATTTGTTCAACTTTATACAAATTTAAGTACCTACTTGTGCATATCAAAAATTAAAAATCATAATTATCAGCTAAAACCAAATTAAAAGTCATATTATTCCTATGAGAAAATAGATAAATTGAAAAGAGTCAATAATTATTAATTACTAATAAACTTTATTTTAGCCAATAAAGTGCAAGTCCTATTAATGATAATTGGTACTCTAAAAATGTGAGCTTTTAGACCCATAAAAGAGTCCCATACGGTAGTTGGAAGATGAAGAGAGAGATGCATGATACCGTGTGATGTGCCTAGTAATAAGCATCTCTTAAGGGTGCACGCCATGTATGTTTCTCCATAACATATGAGATTTGGTGACTTCAATATTCAATATTCCAACTACTTGTTTAATTTGACACATTCTTTTAACAAATAATAAAAATTGTAATTTTATTAGATCACTCTTATTAATTATATAAGTCATTTAAATGTTGAAAATAAATATATTATTTATAGTAAGAACAAAATAGACATAAAATAGTAAACGTATTTTTTAATTTTTTAAACCGGACAAGTAAAGTTGGATAACTAGTTTTATAGACTGGACAAGTAAAGATGAATACGTCGGTACTTGTTCAATTTGTATTATGCACTTCTCTTACAACAATATTAATTAAGTATTTATTTTATCAAATTATCTTTATTTAAGGAGAGCCATGACACATGAATGGTAAAGTTGCTTTAACGTGATTAGAAGATCACATGTTCGAGACATGAAAATAGTGTCTTATAGAAATGCATGATAAAATTGCATATAATAGACCCTTATGGTCTGATCCTTTCCCAAAATTCACGTATAACAAAAGTTTAGTGTATCGGGTTGCCCTTTATTGTTTTTGTTAATGAAAATTTGAAAATTTGAATTTGATTATTAGTACTCCAATTCATTTGGAAAATAAATATTTGATAATAATAATAATTAAAAAAATTATTAAAATTCTATTAAAATAGACTAGTAAAAATAGATTAAAAAATAATTTATTTTTAGTATATTGAACAAATAAAAAGAAATAAAAGAAGTATACATTACACTAGTCTTGTACAAAAATTCTTACATTCTAGTTATAGTCAAATTTTTATGTGTAATTATATTTTATTATAATCAAATAATAATCTAATTTCTTTTAAAAAAAGCGAGAGTATTTTTTCTTTGTTTAGTTATGAAAAGGAAACTAGATCTCTTTAGACACAAAAATATTAAAATTGAGCAAAAGATTTCAATTGAATATAAATTCACAAATAAGTGATATCTCTTTAATCCTATGTGACAAAATATATATATATGTACTAACAAATTTAATGTACACACAGGTTGTGGATGAAGAGAATTTAACAGACATGAAATGGGTCCAAACAAAGATTGATTTGGACCAACATATTATAATTGTTGAAGTAGATGAAACTCAGTTGGAATCACCCGATAAGTTCGTGGAGGATTATATTTATAACCTTAGCAAAACAAGCCTCGATAGATCAAAGCCACTTTGGGACCTTCACATTATCAATGTCAAAACTCGTCAAGCAGAGTCCGTGGTTGTGTTTAGGGTTCACCATTCTCTTGGCGATGGCACCTCCCTTATTTCTCTTCTACTCGCATGCACTCGCCAAACTGCTGATGATCTGAAACTTCCTACCATTCCAACCAAGAAAAGGAGGCCTACTCCTTCAGGTAAATTGGCGAATTGAGTCAAATGATAGGTCATAACTTAAGTCGCCCAATTTACTTTTATTAGATAAATTGGATTAAATGATAAATCATAACTTAAGTCACCCGATTTACTTTTATCAATATAAGTTGGGTTATATGATAAGTCATAACTTAAGTTGCCGCCCATCATGGCCCAACAAAAGGTGTCAGATGGATATCAAGTTCGGTAAAAAATTAGATATTTTGTTTTTGGATATAGGTGGCAATGTGATTCGCTGAATTATACCATTATGACACATTTTTGACCAAATCATTTGAGGGGTCATTTTGGGTTCAACCCGCCGGGTTAAGTAACTCTAATAATTATCTGAGAAACTTACATAAATCTTACTAGTTTAGGAGCTAGATATATTTTTGTTTGCAATATTACGAATCTTATCAAATTTTGGTGCGTCCAGATACATGTATCTCGAGATGTATGAGGTTAAAATTAGGTGTAATTTGTTCTAGATATACTGTATCCAAGTGGATTCGCATGTATCTAGGATACACAACAAATCTCGCTCACCTCCCTTGCCTCCCCCTCATCTCGTTCGCCACTCTCCTATCCCAGATACATGCGAATCACTCTAGATACATACAGATACATGTATCTAGTGTGATTCACATGTATTTGGGATACATGACTATCTCGCCCGCCTTTCTCTCTATTTTAGTGTATTTGGTAGCAAAAATACATGTATCTAGGTGTATCTTCCTCAATATATGAAAGAAAACTCTTAATAGGTTGTGAGATACATAACATTTTGAAAGTATAGATAATAATCGTGTATGGTAGAAGAGTACTATGTGTAATTATGTAGTCGAATTGAAAAAGCTGCCGCAAAATGAGTTAATTTTACCATATCTAATTTTTACTTTTGTAGGTTATTCAGCAAAGGAAGGGTTGTGGCGATTGTTGGGAAAATGTTGGCTTTTCATGGTAATGCTTGTGAACACTGCTGTGGATGTTTTTATGTTCATCATCACAATCATGTTCCTCAAGGATACCAAAACACCAATCAGCGCCCCGCCTGATTTCGAGTCTAATAAAGCTAGACGAATCGTTCATCGGATTATCAGTCTAGATGATTTGAAGTTTGTGAAAAATGCTATGAGTGTTGTAAGTTATCAAGTTCTTGTTCATATTGTTGTGAAAGTTAACTTGTGAAAATTAGCTAATATTGTTGTATATGTTTTCTCCACAGACTATAAATGATGTTGCCCTGGGATTAACACAAGCTGGTTTATCAAAATATCTTAATAGGAGATATGGTAAGTTATTTTTAGTCACAGAGACGGATTTACAATTTAAATTTGATAGATTCGAACTTTATTCTCTCCGTTGAAATTGATACATGTTCACAATTATAGGTTTTGATTTTAGTACTTGTTGAAATATTAATAAATTTTCACATTTATACCTCTAAATTTATTTTATTGTTCCAAATATTCACAGCTATTGGTGGAAAAGACAAGGGAGCAACAGAGAGAAGCAATAATCTTCCCAATGGCATTCGACTTCGGTCTTGTCTTTGTTTTAACCTAAGATCCAATGCAGGAATTGAAGTAACTTTCATGCCCTCTATTTTTGTTATGATCTCTCTGTCTCAATTTATGTGACATTCAGGTTTCGATAATCAAATTTCTTAACTTTGAAGTCGAACATAAAATCTTTAATCTTTTTGATATAAAATTAACACATTTGACAACTATATTAGAGATACTAATTTTAAAAATATTATTAGAAAGACATAAAAAAATTCATAGTTGAACAATAATTACTTATTTGATTCTCGAAAATATTATTATTATCATTGTTGTTGTTGTTAAAAATATGACATGCATGAATGAAACATTTAGGATCTTGCCAATATGATGGAGAACGGAAGCAAAGGGAAGCGGGGTTGGGGAAATTGGTTTGGTTACGCGTTGTTACCATTCAAGATTGCACTACGAGATAATCCTTTAGACTATGTGAAAGAAGCTAAAGCGACAGTTGATCGCAAGAAGCGATCCTTTGAAGCTTTGTCCACTTTGATCATGGCCGAATTACTAATCAAGTTTTTTGGGATCAAGGTATATATACATTTACATATTTGCATATTTCAAGTTACATTTAATTTCCTTGATGTATAAAACTTAAAAACAATGTTGTTGCATTAGTAAAATCTAGAGCTATAATAACAATTTTTTTCCTTTAGTTATTTGTTAATTTTGATACTGTGTATTATATATATGACTCAACTTTCAACTAATTTAAATTGTTAAAATGTGTTTTTAAGGTAGCTACAGAGGTGACTTGCAAAGGATTCTCAAATTCAACAATATGTTTCACAAACTTGGTTGGACCACAAGAGGAAATTGGGTTCTGTGGCTACCCCATTACTTATTTTGCTCCAAGTGCTTATGGGCAGCCAAGTGTAAGTATTGCTACACTCTATTATTGAGTCATTTGCTCTTTAATTTATTCGGGGCTCCACGAAGTTGGTGGCCTAAAATCAAATTATAATAAGAGGGCTTAATAAAATTAGCTTTTATGTGCATCACACATGCATCTTGAGCAGTGACAGAGTAAATCAAGATTTTGATTTTCAATATTTGTAATTGTAGGCATTGATGATCAATTTCCAAAGCTATATCAATAAGATGATCATCGTCGTATCTGTTGACGAAAATGCTATTCCTGATCCACATCAATTGCTTGATGATTTTGAAGATTCTCTTAATCTCATTAAGAATGCTGTCATTGAAAAAGGGCTTGTTAAGAATCTGAAATGATCAAGAAATCCAACCAAATTATGACGCTAATTGTATTAGTAATTCTACTATATTAAGAACTTTTTCGAATAATTCACCAGCACTTGTGTACGTACTGCTGCAGTAATTCTCTTTCCTAATGCTTTCAACTTGATATTGAAGGACATGGTACTTTGTAAACTGCATTTTAATTAATGGTATTCATATCAATGTATTACTACAATTTATGGGAAACTGATGGCAGCATTTTGGTTACTTTCGGTAGCTGTCCACTCTCGGATATATTTGTGATGAAACTAATGGTGGCATGAGGGATTAATTATCCGAACTTCTTTTCCATAGAGGATAGAATGTACGCAGATGTTACCACTACCTCGTGGAGGTAGATAAACTACCTGATAAGGATACTCTGAACCAAGAGGAAACATTGAGGACAGGAACAACAACAACAATTCTATGCCTAATGACTTGGGAGAAACTAAGGGAAATCCTCAGGTTAAAAATACAGAATCTAGTAGACTACCTACCTATGTAAAGAATCAAGAAGGGGTGAAGCTGGTTGTAGATCTCTTTGATAGTTTACCTCAACTTTTAGCACTCAAGGAATGGTGGGAGAAAGGGACACTAAAACAAAAGAGGCATTTAGTGGCAATACATTTTTCTTTTAGCAGCAATATTTTTTGCCACAAAAACATTTAGCGCAATTGAATCAATCCCATTGCATTCAGAGTCGCTAAAGCCTTTGACGACATTTATATAGAGTGCTGGTTATAAATACCCATTTTTATTATTGCCGCTAAATATAATATAGTGACAATTATATATTGTCGCTAAATAATTGCCACTAAAACCTTTATCTGTTGTAGTGAGATGAAAAAATACGGGACAGAGAAAATGTGTTATGGGTGATAGGACAGCAGGGACGTACTAGTGACAGGGGAATGGATAGGGGGACTGAATGTATGCTTTATTGGTGACAAGGGAAATAAATTAAGAACATGCTGAAAAAGTGAAGTGTTTGTTTGTCATCATCAAAAGGGGGAAAAAATGTAAGTCTGGTGTTTTGATGATCCTCACGAACTCTAAGACCTAGTCCCATTAGTCATGTATATCTGGTGAAATGGAGAACAATTGTAAAGCTGCCAAGGCTGGCACAGTTGGTGAGCACGGAAAAAGAGGATAATGTCCTCGATCGATGGGAGGACACTAGATTGTTTTGTTCAGAGGATAATTTATCCTCATAGACATGAAACAATCCAGTTAAGACAATTGAATACATTGAAGAAAAGCTTTCTTTTGTCTCTCGTGAACACAAACCTTCAAGAACTGGAAGGGACCTAATAAAGCTATCAGTGTCTTTTGTTGTTGATCAGAAGCTTGTGTCTTGTGCGTCATAACTTGTAAGATCAGTTCCTAATCTATAAAAGAATATATCGTGTCTTTATGAGCATAGTTAGAGTTAACTGTGTATGGTGTGATTGAAGTATGTATTAACTAGAAGTAGTTGATATAGTGTGCAATAGAGGTATTAGTTTGGCTCTCTCTGTAATAGGGGTGTTACAGATTGTAGGATAAGAGTTTAATCCTTACATGTTTGATTAGAGTCTATATTCACTTGTTGCTTGAAGATAGTGAAGGCAATTTGAAATTCTTATTGGACAGGTCGTGGTATTCCTCCCTTGAGCAAGAAGGTTTCCACATAAAACTCTTGTTTGTATTTTGCTTTCAGTTGTTTATTTTCTGCACAGTTATTCTGTCAAGAGACCTGGTCCATTGACTACTAGTGGACGCATACATTATATCAATTGGTATCAGAGCCTGTGCTCTCTATCTGGTTAACACCAAGAGAGAGAATCATATGAAAAGTGGCTGCTCGAATAAAACTAGATGAAAGTCAATCACCAACTAGGCCACCTCTTTTTTGTGGTCAGTTTTATAGATGGTGAAAATTCACGTGTATGATGATATGATGACTGAGGATAGTGAGCTATGAGATGTTATTCTCTATGGTCCCTATGTGCCCACTATCAATGTAAAGGATGAGAATATCACAAGGGTTGTTCCTAAAACCCGACACCAATACAGTGAAATTGACAAAAGGAAAATTGAAAGGAATCACAAGGCCAAGAAACTGTTCACAAGGCTAAGAAGCTGTGGAGGGCTTGGATTTTATGACCAGAGAAATTGCTAATGTTGTTTTATGTGCATTGCGGAATCCTGCCACCCCTGCACACAAAATTAAACTTCAACCATCTGAAAATTGCAATCGTTACTTTGGGTTCGGAATAAACCCCTTGACTAATGACTATAAGTAGGTTACTTTTTTTTAGAACCAGATGAATATGCAATGTCTTATTCCTATTCCATGGACTCATGGAGAATTTTCCAACCTAAAGATTTATACAAATCAATTCCCTTCCTTAAAAATGTGTTAGGCACATTTTACTGGTTGATACATGCTGATATAGAGAGGAGAGAGATTTTTTATAAAACCCTAACTATAATTACGTTCAATAATATTTTAAAACTATAACTATGCATAGTAAATATATTAGTTATGTTTGCTAGGTTACGTGGAAATTTCATATACAAATGCATGAAATCCCGCGTTTACTTCATGAGTGTAATAAAGTTAAAAGTTTAGTTGTCTTGTCTCTTCAGAGTATTTATAAAAGTCAGGGAAATCAACTACTTTTCTCTTCTCCTTCAGTTCTGTGCAGGGGAGTCTGCCAAAGGTTGATTAAGGTGTTTGCAAATTTAGTTCTCTACTGAACAAGCAAAAATAGACGAAATGAGTACTGTTTATGTATTTCCCTTTCCTTTTTAAGCTATAAAATATTTGTTCCAAATTATCTTTCAATTTACAAAATCAAGATGAGTTAATTTTTATTATTATTTTGCTTTTAAAATTAATTCTTCAACATAACTATTTTAAAATTTCAAAAGAATTCCTCCATTGTTATATTCTTTTTTCATGTACATATTTCGTCAAGAGTGTGCATTAATTGTTTGAATAAGATACATAAATATATTGTATTTAAAAGAATTAAAGGATTAAATTAGTAAAAAAATGATTCTTATTCCTTAAATGGCTGGTAAAGGGAAAAGTAATCAAAGTAATATGAGAAGGAGGGAGTAATATTTAGATTTGCATGACTAATAACAGAATAAAATTTAATATGAGAAATGCAGTCAAAGTATTTAGATTCGCAAGACTAAATGTTGAATATAATTTAATATGAGAAATGTAGTCAAAATATTTAGATTTGCATGACTAAATGTAGAATAAAATTAATTAATATAAGAAATGTAGTCAAAGTATTTAGGTTTGGACAACTAAATGTAGAATAAAATTTAATATAAGAAATGTAGTCAAAGTATTTTGGATTTGTATGACTGAATACAGAATAAAATTTAATGTTTGTAAAATGAATTATGGTAACAAAAAAAATGAAGGATAAGAATGAAGGAATTTCCTTGTCTATTTAAAGAAGTAGCAAATTGCTTCTGTGGAAAAACCTAGATTAAAATGGATGATTGTGTGGCTAATTTCCCTAAAGATATAGTGAAGGAGATTCTGTTAAGGTGTACTGTCAAGTCGTTGTTGTGATTCAAATGTGCTAGCAAAAACTGGTACGCTCTTATCAATGATTGAAAGTTGGACCATTAATCGCCGTTGAGCTTATAAGCATGTTCAATAAATTTCATAGTTCTAATGTATGCATTCAGTGTTTGTAATTGAGCTTTTAAGTATGTAAAATTGTTTGAAGATTTGAGTAGAGAATAAGTTGGAGACTTCGAATTCCACCTTTGTTAATTTTTTTTCATGCACACATTTAGTCAAAAAAGTGCATTAATTGTTTAAATAAATTCATACTACAACAAAACATACATTTCTGAAGCAATTCCTAATAGATCAACAACAGAGCATGTAGAAGAATGTTGGTACTTGGATCCCGTCCCATATTATTTTTTCACATTACTAAAAAATATTCATCCCAAATTAATTAGCAATTTACAAAATCAAGATAAAATTAATTAATTTTTTTTTCTATATAGCCCTTAAATTAATTCTTTTTTTGAAGGTGTAAACCATTGATTATAAAGTTTCAAAAGAATTTCTCCTTTGTTAATTTTTTTTTTCATGTATACATTTAGTCAAAAGAGTATATGGATAAAATTAATAAAAATGTTAATTTTTATTTATGTAGTCAAGTATATAGATTTTCATGCCTAAATGTAAACAATATTGATCACATACATAAATATTTTAAAAGTTTCAAATGAATTCCTCCATTGTCATACATTTAGTCAAAAGAGTATATGGATAAAATTAGTAAAAATGTTAATTCTTATTTATGTAGTCAAAGTATATATTTTTAAATTTATATTCCAATTTATAATACATAATCAAGTTTTACTCTTGCATACAAAAGTTACGCTCACTTGTTTTAGCAAAATGCATTTTAACATTAAAAATAATAATATTCATTTACATTTGTATTGATTGTATATATATTCATGATACAAAAATATAGCAATATAAATTATATTCGATAGATACAAGCTGATATATAAAGGGTGATACAAAACTGTATGTTGATACTAGCATACATAGTCTAGAATAGATGCCTACAGAAAATAGTACAAGTGGTATCTTTCGCTGTCACACAACTGTAGTTTGTTACAAGCTTTATTTTCTTACATTTCAGTTCATTTCTTACTTGTATATAATACTAAGTAGCTTTGTAATAGAGGAGCAGGAAGAAATACAAACTCAGAAAATTCCCCAAACGATCCTATCTAGTTCATTTTTCTTTACTTCTCTTCAAATAATAAGGAGGAAGTCATTTTCCCTTGTCCTTCAATTTTGCGGGAGTCTACTAAAGGTTGGTTAAAGTGCTTACGAGTTTAGTTCTATATTGAACAAGTAAAAATAGAAGGAATGAATATTGTTTATGTATTTTCATTTTCCTTTTAAGCTATAAAATATATTCTTTCTCATACTTCCTCCGTCCCATAATACTTTTTCACATACTTAAAATATTCATTTCAAATAGAATTAATTAAAATTTTATGGAAAGATCCTTGAAATAATTATTGGAAAAATCACGCCACACATCTATTTAAGGGTTAATATTACAACTTTTCGATCTACTTTTTAAATATTACTACTAATAGCATTTTAATTGCAAGTATTAACAAATCATTTTTAATTTATAAATTAATTAATTTTGTTTTATTAACTAGTTAATTACATTTTATTAACTATTATTATTTTTATAATTATATTATAATTAATAGGTGAGAGAAATAACATTAATATGAGAGAATCAATGGTAATTATCGATTACACAATTTTAGGAATTTTTTTTATTATCTAATATTTAGATAAAACATATTCTATTTTATAACATCTGGAATGATAAGTTTATGAATAGTAAGAGTCCATTTAGAATTAAAAGTGTAATGTATTTTCAAATTTAAATACTTTTGATTTTCTTTCCTTACGTATTATTATTATTATTATTATTTATTATTTTTAATTTAATATTTAAATTAAATATATTTTATTTTATAATATTCAAAAATGATAAATTTATGAAATAGTAAGAGTTCATTTAGAATTCTTTTACTTATGAGTTTCTATTTTTAAGCTGATAAAAAATACTTCTTTTATTTAAATTTGAATTCAAATATCATATCAATTTTTTTAAATGTGGATCTTTTTATTATTCTTCCTTATCCTTGATTTTAAATACAATAATATCTTTTTATAAGCTACATATTTAAATGGATAGAAATATTTAAAAGATTCCCACCTCCCAACCCCTCAACAACGTTATCTGTTGTTCCTCATTTTTCTTATTTTACTAATATTTTCAGTACTACTATTATTTCTTAATAACTCTTGATAAATATTATTTTTTTCTAATAGTAAATTTAAATATGTTGTTCTCTATTATATATATATATATATATATCTTTATTTACATTTATTTATTTCCTACATTTTTCCTTCTCTTCCTTCTTTATCTTCATTTTTTTTCTTTCTTTAGATTGCTATTTTTTATTTCATACCATTAATAAATAATTTGAATTGTATGAATTCTTGTATGATTAATATTTGTATGAATAATGATTTAAATTATATGTTTTCTATTTTCCAAAATTATATATCTGCTAAATTGTATGAATTTAGTATGAATTATGATTTTAAAAATAAATTGACCTACTCTATGATTTTGGTATGAATTTTGGTTTCAAAAATAAATGAACATATTGTATGATTTTACTATGAATTTTGATTTTGTATTAATCATTGTAAAAAATGGTTCATGCCGATTTTATATCATTTATATATCGATTATTTTGGTATGAATTTTGTTTTGAATTA
>JAJONR010014857.1:0-19643 GCA_029582245.1 Solanum etuberosum
TTTGGAATAGTGTAATAAAGTAAAAAGGTATCCATATATATATATATATATATATATATATATATATATATATAAATAAATGATGCATATTATCAATCTAACTATTTATTCATCCAGGCATAATTGATTGATTTGATACGGCACATCTAGAAGAACAAGAAATAATTAGATGCCGCTCAATTACAAAATGTTGAAAGTTTTAGAGTGTGTCTCCGCCTAATTTCAGAAGTCTCGATTTTAAATATTAAATATAAAAATATTCTTGTTAGGGAGCGCTCTCCTCTTAAATGAACTTTTAGCTACATGAATTTAAATTAGTAAAGTTTCAATACTAATATCAAGCATGAAAAACTTTTTTGTATTTTAGAGTTTTATAGGGAAGAAGCACAAATTACGAATTAAAACTCGCAGCAATCAATCAGTAAATAAAGTTAAAATCTTGAGTATGAAAAATAAATTCGTTGGGAGACACTAGCCCTTTTTTTTAGTCCGTTGTATACAAAAATATTATTTTTCTATAATTAGATAAAACTTAACTTTACAATTATCTTTTTATTCTTGATAAAATCATTTATATTCATACAAATATCTAAAGTGTAAGAGTAATATTTAGGTAGATTTATATATTTTGGAGACGCAGAGACTTTGTACTTGTTATTAGTTCGACCTGCCTTGTGATCGGATCCCACAATTTAAAAAAATAATGAGATCGCATTGATGGGCAATTTCATTTTTCCAAAAAAGTTTAGGTCTGCATTATATAATTTTTTTTCTCTCTTTCCTTTTTTTCTAAAAATAAAAATGAATTCCTTTGTCCACTATAGAAGACATGAATTCTTAATGAATTATATTTACTTAGATTTCTTGTCATACTTGCGTGTGATGTCTGGTGATGGATCATGTGAACGAGTAAGATGTTGTTCTTTTGTTTTTAGAAAAAGAAATATAACAAACACACTTTCTTGGAAAATGTTGGCATCAACTTGAAAAATTGGCTATACAAACAAAACCACAAGCCTAATTTTTGACTTAAGTGATATACTTATTTGAATACCTCTCCACCCCATCCGAAAGTAAGGGGCTGCGCTCGGTGTCGGAATCAGAATCTTCATAACGAGACTCAAAAAAAGTAAATATATGAAGAAGTCAAAAAAATTCATTATATATAATATATATAATATATATATATATATATATATACACACTTTTGACCTTGTAAATATCATAAAAATTTTCGTCGAAGGAAATTTGGATAAACCTTTGCGCTCCTAGCTTCTATCTTTGCCCTATGTGCAGAGACGAAGCTACAAGTTTATCTATCTGTTCGACAAATTCAGTAGCTTTGGTCTAAATTCTATGTGCTCAAAAATCACTTAATATATATAAATAATATATTTACAGTAAATTAATGTAGAATTTAGAATTCAGAAACCATAAACTCAAAATCTTAACTTTGTTTAAATTTGTGTGGGGTTATTCACTCATATTCTAGTCACATGAGTAGGTTTGACAAGCAAAAGGCTCTAACCAAGATGTTAACAAACATCACATGATAAAGAATGAGAAGACAAAAGGCCAACTCATAAGGTAAGCATTAATATTATGTGTGTCTATGTGTGTTTTTTGTTTTTGTTTCTTTGTATGTTTTTATCTATCTACTTTTAATTTAATTTATTTAGTTTCCCCTAATGATTTCCTAAGACTTTAGAAAATATGTTTACGTCCGAATACACGAATACTTGTGGTGTCTTAAAATGATTAGTTGTAAAAAGAAAGTGGTCAATTATGTCAACAAAGTTAATTGATCTAGAAGCCCTATTGTTATTTCTATGCATGACCTAATTTAATACTTTTTAAAGTTTGCTACTTTTTTTTTTCTTCACTTGTGAGTGTGATTCTGACATTGTTAAGGTAATATTTGCACTTAAACTATAGCCACTTCCTAGGTGCAGTATTTAGGAAAAAGTGGTCAAACTTGAAAGCACAATTTGTAATTCCCATTTGCATTTTTTTCTTTTTGGACTATCTACAAGAGACACTAAGTTGTACTAATTTTAAGATCTGATTGATGATCGTTAATAACCTTCCAATTTTAAATGAGCATAACCCGGAGAAGAGATTCTTTTCTACCGAACATGGCTGTTGGTGGGGTGGGGAGTCTTCTCACACTCAGAACTGAACATCTGATGTGTGAATAATTTAATCGGGAGGTTCACCATTGGTAAGCATGGGGTGGGGAGTCTTCTCACACTCAGAACTGAACATCTGATGTGTGAATAATTTAATCGGGAGGTTCACCATTGGTAAGCAACATTTAGATGAGTCTTGTTCTGATATCATGTAAGGAAATAAATTTTGAGCCTAGCTCAACCACCAAAACTAGCTGACGAGGACAGGATTGCCCAAGATTTATTAAAAGAAAAATACTCAAATAAAGCTCATCTATACCATGTGTTAAAAATTTTGGCTCATCTATGCCATCTCCATTTGAGAAAAAGGTTCATTTATGCCATTATTTGTTAACTGAAATGACATGGTTAAACAAAATTCTTAACAAATGACATAGATGAGCCTTATCTAGAAGTTTGATGACATATTTGAGTCTTTTTCCTTTTAACAAATGATTTGATTAATGACGTGGCCGAAACATAATTGACTACGTATAAAAAATAATTTTTCAAAATCAGAATTGTTTTCGGTTAATAAATAATGACATGGATGAACTTTTTCTCAAACAAAATTAGCATATGAACCAAACTTTTAACGGATGACATAGATGAAACTTTTCTCAAAGTTCGATGACACTTTTAAATAGACCATCTATACTCTTCAAAAATTTCCCTTTTCTATTTTGTATTTCATTTTGATAGCAATAATTTGAGAGGAAAGTTTGCAACACTTTCCAAGTTAAGCAAGTGAGGAACTTTGAGAGGAGTAGTCTAAAATAAAACCTAGAAATTGGCTGGTAGATATATCTTACCAAGTTAAATCAATTGAATTGACACAAAATGGTAAAATGTGATGTATTGTGGTAGAATCAATCCATAAAGATAAGTGCCACTGATGTTTAAAGAAAAAACAACTAGTGTCACACCACACTTTGGTTGATATTATTTTGATTCATGACTACTTAGCTAACACATTAAAAGTCCAATCATGTATTTTATTCTGGTCTACCCAATATTCTCATGTACTAAGTATACCTTCAAAAAATTAGAAGGGCCAATTTTTATGCTCCTTCTTAATGACATCTGCGAGAGAAATCATCAATTCATCTAATCAATGGGTTACAATTTGATTATTTTTATTTTTTTGGGTGGGGCAAGGTGATAAAGTGGTGATTTTATCCCTTTTCAGCGTCATTTACTTATGCTTTTGTAGTTTTTAGTATATACTTAATCTCAATCAAATGAAATTTGTCACGTTTCAAGTTTGTGAAAGGCCAAAAATAATGAAAATGAAGTGAACAAGAGATAAATAAGACTCAAAATCGAAACGGTGAACTGTGCGATTGTAGTTTAACGTCAACTCGATCAATATCTATATATGAAAATGTATACATAGAATAAGTTTACACCATGTTTGTGTTCACGGAGTCTAGATTCTGGATTCACCATTGGATTGCCTTGTACGTGAGACTCTTAATTTTCTCCTTAGTTGGCGACAAGTGTAAATAAAAGTTGATACTTTTAATGTTTGTTTTCAATCTTTTTCGAGGTTGTCAATATCTATCATTCAATTTGTTCACTACTCTATGAATGGTTCAAGATTCAATGATGTTGAGATAACCTTGGTCAATTCTTAGTAAATCACTCCAATTCTCTTTTCTATAAAGAAAAAGTTTAATCCAACAGCTTCACCCACTACTGAAATGATATACACAAAACACAGCCTCTAAAAACTCATTGATGATATAAAGGTTTGAGCAAAAATGATGCATTGATTTGGACTGAGAAAAAGGAAGGAATCTTCTAATCATTTCAACTTTAGAACTCAAAAAGAAATAAAAAGAAAATTCATCCCTCCCCCCTCAATCTTCCCCTTTAGTACTTGTCATTTTCTGATGGATAAATGTAGTGTAATGCCTTTCAATTCAAATTCTAATCCACAAAAATACTCTTCAAAGATCTTCAAATTATTGTTTTCAATGAAAAATGAAAAATCTATCCTCTGACCAACATGGACTGTGGTGCAGTGGTGAGACTGCTCCACCATTAACCAGGAGAAAATCATGTTGGGAGCATCACTCCCAAATGGGACATGCAGTGCGTGTTCCAGATTTAGTCGGAGCTCCGAGTGGGAAACCTATCCTCTGGAGAAAAAGTGGTCTGGTCACTCTCCATCAGGATGGCCTTTCAGTGAAAGGAAAAAAGAATCAGAGTTTTGAGGTTCAAGTGGTCAAAAAAGCTTTGAAAAGATATTCTTAAAGTATTTTCATGGTGGTCCCAATCAGCCTTAAACTCTTTTAAGTTTCAAAGTAAATGTAAGAGACAATACTACTAATCAACAAAAGAATCCATAAAAGAAACAATCTAAAATACTTAGGCTAGGTTCTACCTAGTTGAAATGATGTTAAGCATAGCCAGAATATTGATCAAACACATGGAAGGCTTTGATTTCAAGCTTTTTTATATGTACCATATTCTTAACAAAAAAATGTCTAATCATCAAGTCAAACTTTAATTAGTGCATATCACTAGAAACTAGAGTATAGAGTCATTACATAGAAGAGGAACAAATATGTCATATCCTTCCTAAGCTATCCATCCCACTCAAACCAACCAAAGGAGAAAAATGATTTTAAGTACTACACAAGCAAACATAACAGCAAGTCTACATCATCCACATGGGGCAAAAGAATTAAAACAAGAAAGAAAGCTAAAAAAATATCATGTTTTGATCAGTTAACCATGACCAAGCAACATTATGCAAATCAATTATCTGTATTTCGGTTTAGTCGATAAAAACATGATTGCCTGATAACTATCTACAGGAAAGTTTGAACTAAGCATCAGATGTAATGACGATAGGCTGATGCAGGAGACTCCAAATTGTCCCTACATAATCAGGTTATTTACAAGGAGCAATTGTCATGTAGTATTTGAATATTTTCTCAACAATTCTGCATATTCATAAACTTGCATAACTCCTTCAAGTTGAAAAGAAAAAAAATGAGTTATTTAATTCGATTATGGATTTGCATCGAACAAAATATTTACCCTAGGAATTCCAGGTCATCTCCTCTCCACTGAGACAAGTAGTGTTTCCCATGTATGAGATGATACGATACAATGTAACCCAAGGAAAGGCTGTCTGTAACTTCCGCCTCAAATGCACCAGACAACATAGATCTTGATGCCACTCTGTTGAAATTAATGTATATATTCTTGGTTTTTTTGTTGTTCAAGAGATTTCACACATAACATGGCAATGCAGATAAAACTTTAGGATGATTATGTTGTTTCAATCACCATTATCAAATTAACAAATAGACAAATAAATACAATAACAGTCGTGCTTCAGTCTCAAACAAGTTGGGTTGTCTATATGAATCTGTACTGACCATGTTACTCTATATAAACTCATCTCAAACCAATATTATTCAAAGTAATAATAATACTAACTATTAGAAGTTCATTGTATTTTCTACTGGCGTATAAATTTCTGAAAGACTAAATACATAGAAAAGCATAGAACGTAAAGAAAAATTGCCAACATGATTACAACATATTCTCAACTATCACCTATATAGATCTTTTTCTTCCATTGCACCATATGTTTTGCTAAATCTGCATGGATCCCAAGAGATTGTATATACTTTTGAGACAACTTCTTTCTAAGTGATTCAGGTCTACCTCATCCTCTTTTAACACCTTTATTCACCATGGTTTCACATCTATGGACTTATGCATTTGGTGGTTGACGTGGGTCATGACCAAACCAATTCAAGCGACCTTCTCTAATTTATCATTGACGTGTCTTACTTGAACCTTCTTGCCAATGTGATCACTTCTAATCTTGTCTAGTCTTGTATAACTGCACATCCATCTTACATTGTATTCTTTGAGCATGCACTCATTGATAACATTGATTTTAGTTAGCAGTTAACACATATTCACAAGGGTTGTAGCAGTCATTTCTTATTCAAGGAAGACGCTCCACTACAATCAGTATTCAGGGGCGGATGCAGTGTATACTATGTGGGTTGTCAGAAATCCATTAACTTTTGTCCAAACCCTGTATTTTATTGAGAATCCGTTAAATATATAGGAAACTGTTAGTTGGGAACCCATTACTAAAAGGACCTGTTGGTACAGCGGCAAAGCTCGAAGCAGCAAAAGCTTAACTGCCCTCTTTGATGAGGGTTCAATTCCCCTGGAGCACTATAAGTGCCTTCTTTTTTCAACAAAAAGACCACACCGACCTTTATTTTCTCTCTCTCTTTCGTTTTATTTTGAAAACGGTAAGAACCCAAAAACTTTAAATCTTGGATCTGGCTATGTCAGTATTGATGAATTTTTGTTCATCAAGTACATACCCAATGTAAATACGTAAATATTCCTACGTATGCATAGTATGCACAAATGAGATTTGAAAAACAACACAACTTTATCAATCACCATAATGCATTTGTCTTTACAAATAGTAGAAGTCAAGTCATAAAAGAAAAGGATAGTTGACACTACATATTCATTTACTAGTCAGGAAGTTAATTGATTCATTCTCCCACTTGCAATTTGGCAGTCTCCTAAAAATGACATAATATGTGAAATGTGTAAAATTTAATAGGACAGCCACCCAATCAGTAAGCACACATAAAAACCAAACTCTTATCAAGGCTGAGAGTTCCACTTTGTGGGGATTCTCAACTATTGCAATTAATCAAAAATTTCATAAGGTTTTAAAGAAAGAGAGAACTGTATAAAACCAGCAGTAGATATTCATAAATAAATAAAACTAGTCTCTAAGGCTAAAACATATTTTCCCTGTGTGGATCTAAATAACTTGGAAGTGAAAGAGTTACCTCAGCGAATCCAAGATATCTACTCTGTGCATGTGTCACAAGTGGTGGATTTACATTGTTTTGTAGGGGGAAACTGCCATCCTCATCTTTCCAAATGCTTTGCGTGTGCCCTATCATTATTTTTTCACTTCATATTTGATCCTTGCCATCACTGAACTCCTCAACCTACAACTATAGTCAAACTTGTTCACTTTGACTGTAAATTTTTGAAATAATACAGATGATGAATCTGATTAGCTGCAATAAAATACTGATACCTCGTATGACTTTTACTACAAAGGAATTTAAAGAGAGAAAAAAAAAGCACCGGTAGCTTTTGTAGAATATTACTGAGATACTGTATAGTGAATTCATAACATGCAGGGCTCTTGAGCTTCAATTATGATCTTTATCAAAATAAAAATGTATCCTGTTTGTTCTTTCTTTATATTTCTTTTTCATTTCAGCACCCTTTATGATTATATTTTATATACAATTGTGTTGCCATCTTACAATGTAAAATGAGATGGTCCAAACTTTTACCCCACATGCATATGAAGCACCAGCTGATGCGAATAATCTTCCAGTCTTAAATTATATGATAGAATGACACTCAATGACTTAATTGGAAGTAATCTCTCATCTTACACGAGTCCTGGCTAGTGTGTGAAAGATGTTGTTTGAAAGCACCTCAAGCAATCTCTAGAATTCACTTACCTCCCAATCCTGCAAATTTCTCCCAAACCTCAAGTCTCATAAATCTCCCATACTTGAAGCCCTTCTGATATGTTATGTTTCATCTCCCACAAACTCGAGATCCTGCATATATTCGGAAAAAAATCCTGAGCACACCTCTCCACTCCACCTATCATCTCACAGGCTAATTTTGCTTCCGTCCTCAACTTTAAAAATGATACTCTACTTCTGAAGTCTCTTCATCCCTTCATGGTATTTCTCGATAAGTCACAAAGGAGCGCTAATGTAATGTTCCTTGTTCTCCCTACCTTGTCCACAATATTTTGCTATCATCCCTCCATATAGTCCGCTACTTAGTCTCGAAACTCCACATCCATTTTCCCACAATGCCTTCTTGAACAGTCCGAGACTCTTCACCTCAACTCAAGTCCTCCCCATTTTTTTTTTTGGTAACAGTGTTAATATTACCTTTGACAAACAAAAGCAACAAAAATACAAACAAAGGAGCACCTCGACATCCTAATGACGGGATGGTCGCAGGCCTCAACAGGAACCTTAAATCTAATACATGTGTAATCTATGCATTAAATCTCTACATCTTTGTAACTTTTTATATAGGTAAAGTATTGTTAGTCTCTGTAACATCTCCTCCTTTATCTGCTTGATGGCCCTCTCTGTATATACAGTTCGTCCCTTAAGCAATTTCCAATTACAAGCCCTCCATGTGTGGTAAATCATTGCCCCCCATATGGCTGCTATAATCTCCTTTTGGATGGACTTTCAGTGTTTCCTCCTGATTCCCAGTAGTACTTGTTTCACAGTTCCATGTTGTAGTCTAATTCCAGTCCATTGCATCATATCTTCCCTGATTGTTTGAAACCATGTGCATTCATCAAATAGATGTTTAGTGGTTTCCTCATTAGTAGAGTTACACATGCAGCATTGTAGGTCATTTACAGGTGTATGCAGCTGAGTCAATCTCCCTTTAGTGAGCAACCTATCCTTTGTAGCTAGCCACACAATGAACCTATGTTTAGGATGAGCTACTCCATTCCAGATTAAATTCGCAAAATCAATCTTCACTCGGCTTCCCAAAATAGCTAGATAGCTCTTCGATATAGAGTATTTCCCTCTCAGGGATAGGTTGTATCTTCCTTGAGTATACCAAGCTCTCATGCCATCCTTTAGAGAATTAACCTTTTTCCAATACCAACTACAGTCATGAGGATATTTGTGTTCCCAAATTGAAGAATCATTTTTCATATAAATGCCATGTACCCACTTTACCCAGAGAGAGTCCTTATCCACCGCTTGTTGATATAGCAATTTCCCAACAGAAGCTAAATTCCAGATCCTACATCCTTTGGCATTCAGTCCTCCATTGCACGTGGACATACAAACTGTGTCCCGTGATACCAGGTGAATCTTCTTGTGTTCCTCCTTGCCTCCCCATATGAACTTCCGACATCTCTGATCCACCTCCTTCAACACACTTTGTGGCAAGACGAATATGGCACCCCAAAAATTATGAATCGAGAAGAAAACAACATTTAAAATTTGCAATCTCCAAGCATATGACAACTGCTTCGAATACCCAATACTAATTCTATTGGTCATCTTATCAATCAAAATCTTGCAATCAAGTTTGTTCCATTTCTTAGGAGATAAAGGAAGCCCCAAATATTTGATGGGAAAGGAGCCTAGAGCAAAACCCTTCTCCAGGAGAGCACTTTTAGTAACATCATCAACCCCCGCCAAGAAGATACTTGACTTCTCCATATTAGCTACTAATCCAGAGGCCGAGCTAAAGTGATTAAGAGCTTTCATAACTCTAATAAAAGATTTCAAATCCCCTTTACTAAATATCACAAGGTCATCAACAAAGACCAAATGAGTCAACCTCAAACTTTTGCACATAGGGTGAAATTTGAAATTTGGCAAGTCACTCATGCTCTTCAGCACCCTTGAGAGATACTCCATGACCAAAACAAATAACAGAGGGGAGATGGGGTTCCCTTGCCTTAGCCCTCTTTTCACAGCAAAATAACAATGACCCTCCCCATTAACTTTGACAGTGAAATATGGAGAGGTTAAACAAGTCATGACAATATTCACAAAGTCACAGGGTGGTACAAAAGGCAACATGACTCATACATAGACCAAACAGACAAGCTATTACTCTTTCCCTCCTAACAATTCGAGAAAATCCATGTATTGGTCTATACTAACTAACAGATTGCTATTACACCGGAAAGACAGATTATGCAAACATTGATTTTTGACTCTAGAAATGTGAATCCTACGCCCTTCGATGCGTGCTTTGTTCCTTTCCATTTTCTTAGGGAAGTGACGATTTCCAACTAACCAAATTACGAATCCTAACTTTCTGCTATTAAGTTCCATACAAAATTCCTCTAACCTCTCCAGCTTCTTGTCACATTAGTTGGTGTCCGGAAAAGTAACATTTGATAAATGGGAATTCCCTTCCTCTCTTCGACAAGTTTCTCCCTTGTAATCTAGCTAGTATCTTTTCAAGTCTCAACTCTATCAATTATTAGGTTCCTCCATAGTGCGTCTTTGTACAAACCTCCCAATGAAAAACTTACGTAGGTGGTAGCTAGGGAGGTCACCAACTCTACAATTGAATATTTGAAGTAGTTGTACAATGGTGTCCACATTCATTTTCTAAGGTTAATCTTGAGCTCTGACATATGAGGATCTATCATAAGTACGTGAGTTGTGAATCATCAACATCACAAAATACTAGTCATCATCGCCATAAAAGATTTAACCCCAGTTCTAAAAATTTCAACATGAATACTGCATATATGAATTAGATTAGTTCTAGGGACATTGCAAACTTCATAACTATTAAGTTTACACGTTTTTTTAGTGAAGAGGACATAGAGGATTATGATGTAAGGATATGTAAGTAATAATCCTATGCTTAAACACTAAAAATTACCCCCTTTGAGGGTATCCAAATCACCTTTAGTTATTTTTGCTAGAAGTTACACGAAACCTCAATAAGAAAGTTTATGTTTTGATTTAAAAGAACACTAGTCAACTGCATGCTTATGTTGATGAGATGAGCATGAAATAATTCAGCATTTAATGGATCCTCCCGTAATAGGTTTAACACAAATGAATTTAATGAAGATATTGCTCAACAACGGACTAACGAGATCCACAACTAACTTAATTTGGATTCTTTTATGGATATGCAGTATATATATATATATATATATATGGGGACCCTTCTTCAGATATTATCTAAGATTGAATTGAAAAAAACAAACTAACTCAAATTAATCTCTGTGAGGAAAACATTTTTAACAACATCGTAGCAGGTGTGGTAAATTATCAGAGTGTGGTGTATTGTTGATGCACCATACTAACAAAATGGAGGTGAAAACTGAATAGCAAAAGAGTAATCACCACTGTGTAAGTGGCATCCAAATGACCACTAAGTGGCTTTAAGACCTTCTCCGCCACCTTGCAACCCCATCTTTAATTACCCTCAAGCTATGCATGCAATTCCTCCCCAATCTTATTGCACATGATGCAGCCTTGTTTCTGAACCAGGGGGGAGGCTGGAAGAAAATGCAGTTTGCAAGGCAAACGGCAAGGTTACCAGAAGTAGGGAGCAGAGTTTAGGAGTACATAAGGGGGCAGGGGCTGTCAGGGCTGATGAAGGATATGAGGGATGGGCAAAAGAAGAAAGGGGTCGAAGACTCTGCAATATATGGGATTCTTAAAGATTGGTTGATTACATAACTGAAAGGTCCAGATTGTCTCCTTTTAAACAAATTAAAGTTCAGCCAAGTGCAATAATCCAGGGTTTGAAATTAAGAAATAACTTGAGGAACAAAGTGCAAGTTGTCCTTCTGAAAATTTTCTTATCAACGCCTATAAATTGTACCCACTCAACTTGATCTACAACAATAACAACATACCCAGTGTAAATGATCTAGTCGGTCAAATAATTTCTAGTTCCCTTTCTAGCTGGATTTATTTAATAAGGAGTAATCATTTAGAAGATAGACAACTGTATATACTTGTTATGTGCTCGACTTGTATCTTTTAAAATCATGAATTTTCGTTTGTGCTGAGACTCCTGAAGGGCATTTTTGAAGCTATATCTGCTTTAAAAGGTTAATGTGCTTAATCGGACCAAAGATAAGTTGGCAGACCACTTGAGGAACAAATAGAATTGAACCACCAAGGTCTCAGATGTTTAATATCTGCATCAATACTTGACCAAGCAAGATGTCAGAGACCACGAGAGGACGAATTAGAGCATGCATGAATGGAGGACTAAGAAGACAAGTTGCGTACGGAAATAGCTCGCTCTACTCATATAAATGCATGATATCATAATATTCCTCATCTTCACCTCCATCTTAAGCATTTAATGTGTTGGAGAAGCCGATGGACATAGGCTTGCAAATATCGAGTGATGTACCCTGGGAAGGGTGGGAATTATGTAAATATTTGTAGCTTAAAACTAGTATATTCATGAAAATATGGACAGCAAGTGATATCTTGCAAGACTTCAGCAATGCAAATAATTCTAATAATAAGGAGGAATTAGAAGATCCTTCCTTTTGGACCTGTATTGACGGCTAGGAAAGGTAACAACAACAATTACACCTTGATCCCAAACTAGTTAAGGTCGAGTATATCAATTATCTATATCCATTCCATTGGATTTGGGCTGTTCCATTCTACCACTCAATTGTTTGTCTTTTAAGGCAAATTAGAGATTCTCTATATCTGAACCTATCCCTACACTGGTATACAATCTCTAAACAAACTTAAAAGACACTTATCAAATACGGGATCTAACATAAATATGTAATTAGCGACTATTTTAATCTAACCGGTGCATATTGCCTATTTGGATTATTTTCTTCTATGGTGTTCTGTTCATCACAAATATTATATGAATTTCAAGAAATTGGAGGTTCATTGAGACAACTTGCTTCCCTGTGATTTTAAGTCTACCTCATGCCTTTCTTTTTACAACCATGATGTCGGACTATGCTCGAATAATTTCACACGATGTGTCACCTTCCACCAACAACAAATACCACGAACTCTATTCATCAAACAAATATCACGAACTATATTCATCAAGGCTAGGACAGACTCTTAAGTCCTCTTAACAAACAAAGTTATTCCTCCCATCCCATCCCCAACCACTGCAAAAATAAACACATAGATATACACAGGACCAGCACAACTCTCTATTTGTTCAATTCACTAAGTTGCTAACACTTTTGGGCATTGCTATTATACAATTACATCAGTGAAAGTGTAAAATAGAATGCCATTAAAACAAAGGAAATTAGTAAGTACCTTTAGTCAGCGGCATCGGAGCCCATTGCACCTCACACTGTAAACGGCTTGCGGTGGCCGAAAGTGGCTATTCTGCTGCTTTCTTACGTCTCTTATTTAATTTATTTTATTATCCCTCTTTCTCTAATTACTTGTTCACTTTTCCTTTTTTAGTTATTCCTAATTATTTGTCTATTTTAACATATCAAGAAAGGATAATATTTTTTTTACCTATTATACCCTCAATTAATTACTTTAAAAAACGTAGAACTTCTTAAAAATCTTAAGTTTTTAATGCATCTATTTTATAATTAATAGAGATAAAATGATAAACTCACTGTGTCAATAATAGTGTTCTTAACAGGTGTTAGTATATAATTTTGACTTATATATAATTTTGACTTATTGCAGTAGAGTACTTGTACAACACTAGAAGTGGCAATTGGGTCCTCCTAAGTTGCAACTAGGATGCCAAAATTGGCACATAAAATCATAATCCCTCCAATTTATTTAGATTTAGATGAGTTATTGACCTGCTAATTTTATTAACTCACTTATTTTGATATTCCTCTGTCCCTAATTACTTGTCCACTTTTCCTTTTTTAATTGTCCTTAATTACTTGTTCATTTTGACAAATCAAGAAACGATAAAATATTTTTACCTATTCTACCTTCAATTAATTACTTTGAAAAAGGTAGAACTTCATGAAAATCTTAAGTTTTTAATTCATCCACTTCATAATTAATAAGGGTAAAATGATAAACTCACTATGTCAATAATTGCTTTCTTAATAGGTGTGTCAATTCAAAAGTGGACAAGTAATTAGGGACACAGAAATATCTTAATTCGACTTTTAAAACAAGATTACTATGCGGTTCAAAATTGATTCATAGTAAACTCTCTTAATATTTTTTTTATTTGATATGTTATATATATAGTCATAATATAAAATTAAAAATAAAATAAAATTAGATACTCAAACAAAACATTTGGTGCATGGACGATAAAATATGGGGCTGAATCTTGACTCTGATGCTATATAAAAATGGATTTTGAGCTTAATTCAACCCAAAAGCTAACTTAGGAAGAAAAGATTACACAAATTCATATAAAAAGAACAATAGTACTCCATGATGTGAGACTTTTTTTAACATATGACCTTCTCTTTTCCTATTAAAACACAACTAGGTAGGAAGCGTTATAAACTTTTTTTAAAAGACAAACAAATATGGATCCAATTATATGTTGCATGTAAGAAGGTACCAATTGATCAATTTGATGTATTGCCAATATTTGCACATTGAATTCAAGCCAAGAGAAACAAATCACGGATGTAGTGAAATGATCGATTGCCGTAAATACAATAGCCGGCATGGCCATAGTTCTGTAGAGAGTAAAAAAAATTAATTATTCAAAGCCATATTATTTTTTTAAAATTAAAGATAAACATACTTCCCAAACGAGGAGCTACCACATAAAAAACATAATTTCATCAAACTTGTTCACTTGTACTAATCTCTGCTTGCACCTTCTCAATGAAACTAAGCATGCTCTCTAATCCTTTCTCATCTGGAAAAGAAATAGATGGTATCTGTCATTGTTGTTAAACAACAAGGGAAGGATTCGACAATGTTAAAGAGTCCGAGCAACACAACAGAAAATACATTGTTGAATTAATAAAAATGTCAAGAGGTTTACCAAATCTTGGTATAGTGTGGCCCTTAGGATGATGAATGACCACTGGATCAACATATGATTCCAAAAGTTTCATCCCAGACGGCTTTAGGAAGTCTTTATCACCTATAATATCCAGTGAATGTAAGTGTAGAATTTTCATAATACAAAGGGCGCAAGTGTTTAGTTTTAAAATATAGTATTTGTTCGTAACGAAGTTAATAGTACACGGTGTTTAGTGTAGTTAACCCTTAAACATATATACAAAAGTGTTTGATAATTTGAAGGGACAGAAAGTACCTAAGAAGTGAACGGAAGGGCATGTAATTGCTGGTGAATAAGCTTTTTCGGCGAGTGATTTAATCTGCAATTTCGCACCTCCAATTATGATCAGATATTTTATTTTGGCAACCTTCGTAAGTCCCATTCCCTGCCATTATCACACCAAAATAACCATGGATAAGTGATGAGAGGAATTGCTCTGATGGTAAATATGCCAAATGTTCGGAATATGATTTCCCATTTATCAGAAAAGCAAGAAGAAGAAACAACGAAGAAGGCATATCAATTCTCCGACACGAATCAATTATGTTTGACCAAATAGAAGTCTTTTATTTCAAACGGTTCAAGCGATCACAGCCGATGATCAACACTCAGCAACTCTCAATCAGAACTCTCTATTTTAATCACTGATGGAAATGTTTGTAGGACAGCTATTTCTTTTCTTTTATTTTGATACAAGTTTGTTAGGATGGTTAGAGATTAGCTAATAGGATAGAGACATCTGTACAAATAGGATTTGTAGAGAATTTCTTTATTCTGTATAAATACATGTACAAATGATCAATGAAAGATATGGAGAAAATTTCCACCAATTCTCTTTTCTAACACCAAACAAGTAAAATGGCTAGGAAATTTTAAGAATGGGCTAGTGTTTACCTTATCTTGCAATCCAGGCAATGCTCCAGAAAGAATTGCCCCCTGAATTGTATCAAAAAACAGAGAATACTCATTATCAGATTGTACAATTTTCCTATAAAGATTACAAATTTGAAATGTGAAAAAAGATAGTGAAAAGTACTTAAAAGAGTCAACTGTCAAAGTTATTCAGAATCAAGAGAAAATAAAAAATTATATCAAATTAAATCAATATCAATTTTTTTTTTTTTTCAAATTTATATCCAACTAAGATAATAAGGAAAGAAAAAAAAATTAAATCATACCTGGGAGAAACCAAGAAGACCATCGAAAGGTCCATGTTTAATCATACACTCTTGTATATATTCAAGACACTTATCAAAATTCTCATACTCTTTCAAATCCTGTATTTCAAAACAACAACAATTATAAAATAAAATAAAAATACTTTTTTCTTTTATTAGTGAGAATTAATTAGGTGTGCAACCTTATTGAACTGGTACCATTCATAATAAGGAGGGTCAAAGATGCCTTCAACTTCAGATTTGCCTTGAGATGGAAAAGGCGCATCAACAAAAACTAGATCCAATTTATCCACAACTTGAATTGGCCATTTATCAAATATTTGCTTCTTCAGAATTGCTCCACTCGTTCGAAACCCATGAAGGCAAAGAAATCTGGGTAATTTCCTCTGATTGGCGTTGGCAGTTCCTTCACCTGCCATGACGGCGGCTGAATTTGTCTGCTGATGGATATTCATTGTTTGGCCATACATTTTGGAGCTACTTTTTGAGAAAATTTTGGGTAGATAGTACGGTATCTGCTTAATCATACAATTTGTCTAGTTTTTGAAAATAGATGAGAAATTTGTAAGAAGAAAACCGGGGGCTGGGGCAAAATATAATATTGATTTCTTTTAAACTTTAAAATTTATTTCAATTTTTTGTATTTTATTTTTTAAAAAAATAATTATTTATGACCCTAATTAAATCCTATCTACCTTTTCGGTTATATGATTGAAAAAGGCATTTTAGTTGTGATTCGTGAAGAGATTGTTTCTAAAATGTGGAAATATTATATGGAGTAGTAAAGATATACAAATGCAATCGCCTCTCTCCACTCTCTCGCTCGTCTCCCTCCATTTTCCCAATCTCGCTCGTCAGATATACAAATACATAAGTATACTAGTTATATTTATACAATTATATGACAGATAAACATATACAATTCGACAGATATATATATACAACTCGTCTCTCTCCTCCCTCTCCCAATCTCGCTCGCCTCTCTCCTTCCTCTACCATGTAGCTATAAATCGTAATTAGCAAATTATAGTTATGTAGCCTAATTAAAATTATTTTAGTGGCTATTTGTGAAAGTTCCACTTATAAAAATGATATTTTTTGTACAAAATTTATGATTTTTTTTTTTATAGAATTTTTAGATCTTATGAGTATAAGTCATGTTTCATGTTTTTGAAAAAGAAAGTGAAAACTATGACCGTGTTGTAAAATATAAGCAATATAAACAAGTGATAAAGAGAGTAGAATGTGGAGATCGTCTTATTCAAGTGTCTCGTGCAATAGTGAAAGAACAACCCTATTTATAGGTTGAGAAATCACTCTAAAAGTCACCATGTTAAGTGTCATAATAAATAGATATATTCTTATCCAAAATGGTTCATAGAACCTAGAGAATATACATACATGAATGCAAGTAGTTTATCTACCGAGAATATATACAATCCACTAATTTAATAAATTTATAACACTCTCCTTGAATGTCATAGATAATTATTAGAAGCGATTTTATTTTTAAAAACCAAGGGAAGAATTATTTCCAAAACGGGGAACTAGCATAAAAACATAATTTCATCAAACTTGTTCACTTGTTAATCTCTGCTTGCACCTTCTCAATGAAACTAAGCATGCTCTCTAATCCTTTCTCATCTGAAGAAGAAAAAACAAAAGAGGATGGTATTTGTCATTGTTGTTAAACAACAAGGGCTACACAGAAAATGTAAGTTGCCGCACCCGTGTCGAATCACTCCGAATCCGAGCAACACAGGAGAAAATACATTAAATAAAGTTGAATTAATAAAAATGTTAAGAGGTTTACCAAATCTTGGTATAGTGTGGCCCACTGGATCAACATATGATTCCAAAAGTTCCATCCCATACGTCTTTAGAAAGTCTCGGTCACCTAAAATAGCCGGTGAATATAAGTGTAGAATTTTCATAATACAAAGGTCGTAAAGAATATTATGATTCAAATTGTGACATTAACATTTCCAATACTTACCTTATCCTGTATTATTTCTGGAGCATTTCCAATACTTACCTTGGCAATGCTCCAGAAAGAAGTGCCCCCTGAATTGTATCAAAAGACAGAATCATAGTTTGCAAATTTCCTACAAGATTACAAATTTGAAAAAGAAAAGACCCCTATGCCCTTCAATTTTGTTCGATATATCCTTGTTACAAAAGTGACTCATATATACCTTACTAGTAAAATTCACGGAATTTATAAAATAATACTTAAAACCTATCGGTCATTAAAACTAAAACACTGTATTATTTTACATACAAGATTACGTAGTAATGAACATTAATAATGTAAAGGAAAATGAAAATTATAACATCTTATCATTTATCCTTAATGACATAAGCATAAATTTATGACTGTAAAAAAAGATACCGAGATCTGTAACATAAGCAATGGTGTCAGTGAGCAACTCAACATGAGCAAAGTACACGAATATTTAATTGTGCAGAAGAATAAGAAGTTTAGAATTTTCGTTGTTTTAAAATGAAAGAAAATTCCTATATTTATAGACAACAAATGGTAGTGTGAACAAATGTTTGTTGTGCCTTATCGGAAAGGTCACAACTATTTGGAAAAGTTGCAACCCTTCGAAAAGGTCATAACCTTTCATAAAATTCACAACTTTTTCATAAAAATCGCAATTTTTCATTAAATGACTCGTATAAAAAATTATATCAAACAAAATAATAAGGAAAAATAAAAAATAAAAAGATACCTGTGAGAAACCAAGAAGACCGTCGAAAGGACCATGTACTGTTTCAATTCCTGTATTTCAAAACAACAACAATCATAAAATAAAATTAAAAACATTATAATTTTCTTTCGAATTAAGCTGTTAAAAGTAATTAGATGTGCAACCTTATTGAACTGGTACCATTCATAGTAAAGTAAAGGAGGGTCAAAAATTGCCGTGAAGGTAAAGAAATCTGGGTAATTTTCTACTGGTAGTGCCTTCACTTCCCATGGTGCCGTTTGATGTCTGCTGATGGATATTCATTTTTGAGGAAAAAAAATTGGTAAATAGTATCGAATTTGTTTAATTTTTTAAAATCAGATTTCAAAATCTGGAAAAATCTTTGGGTCAAAATATATTATATATACTACCTCCGTCTTTTAACGAATCATAGTAACTAGTAATTATGTTATTAACAATATTTATTGAAATGTCATGTTATGATGTAGTTCATTATAAAAAATGATAAATTTATGTATAATTTTTCAAACTTATGAGTATAAATTATGTTTCATGTTTTTCAAAATGAAACTAAAAATATATGTTTTCAAAAACTATTGCAAATATATTTTAAAATTTCAATCCAATCAAACTTTATCTAATAGAGTCATTTAATTTAAATTTATACATTAACACAATAATTTTATATTTTTATGTTTAATAAAATCATCATATGAATCGATATTAGGTATATGCTTTAACTAACGTGCATTAAACGTTGGTGGTGCACTCATAGCTGTGATCGCA
Organism: Solanum etuberosum; assembly: GCA_029582245.1. Taxonomy (NCBI): domain Eukaryota; kingdom Viridiplantae; phylum Streptophyta; class Magnoliopsida; order Solanales; family Solanaceae; genus Solanum; species Solanum etuberosum. Next base: position 19,438 of record JAJONR010014857.1, read on the forward strand.
TGAATTGGTTTGACAAAGCAAAAGGGCTTCTTCAATATGAAGTTCAGATTTCAGACTTCATAAATTTCTCATATAGCTTAAACTATAAATTTCTAAAAGTTTGAACTGATAAAGAATCATATATATATATATATATATATATATATATATATATATATAAAGGAGAAACATAGACAATGTGATGTGGCACCTCTCTATGGCCTCCA
>JAJONR010014858.1:0-16834 GCA_029582245.1 Solanum etuberosum
AAGTTCTTTTGGTACCTCTTCATCATGTACTTCACTCTCTTGTACTTCACCTTCTATGGCATGATGACTGTGGCTATTTCCCCAAATCAAAATGTTGCTTCTATAGTAGCGGCCTTCTTCTATGCAGTATGGAATCTCTTCTCAGGATTCATCGTTCCCCGACCTGTAAGTTTTTGAAAATCCTTCATTTCCATCTTTCTTTTTATTCACATAAACTAAACTGAATCTCGGAAAAATGATATGTTATCTTTGTCTGTTTTGCTAAAAACAGCGTATTCCAATATGGTGGAGATGGTACTATTGGCTTTGCCCTGTCGCGTGGACCTTGTATGGTCTTGTTGCATCACAATTCGGAGACCTCCAAACTATGGTTAGCAATGATGAAAATGTGGAACAATTCTTGGGGCGTTATTTTGGATTTGAGCATGATTTTCTTGGAGTCGTTGCAGCAATAATCGTTGCATGGCCTGTTGTTTTCGCCTTCCTGTTTGCATTTGCCATTAAGGCATTCAACTTCCAGAAAAGATGAAAGAGAGTTCACTTTCTAACAACTTGAGAGAAAGAAGAGAGTACTATTTGCAGTTCACTTTTTGAAGATTCTTTATATTTTTTTGGTTTCTTCCTTAATCCCAAGTTTTGTTGTACAAATAAATAATTGTTCATTAATAAATGAAATTATACAAGAAATTTAGGTGTAACTTGTAAAGTTGTTGTCATGGAGGTCATGGATAAGACTGCGTATAATAGACCCTCGTAGGCCAGCCCTTCCCTTGACCGTCTGCCCATTTTTTACCTTTCTCCTTCACAAATTCTGTTCTCAATGTTGAAAAGTTTGTACAATGCAGAATGGTCCTATAGATCTTGAACTACTATTGGTACAAGCACCATTGTTTTGTCTTAGACACAAAATTGTATTTGCATTTACACCTAGTGGTGCATGCGAAATTTTGCGTGAGCGGTGTCACTTGTCAGTCTATTCGACTTATATAAGAATTTGGAAACCTTCACTATTACCCCAAATTAATGTTCATTTTGCATTATTTTCAACAATAGGACTGATAAATTGTTTGAACCGTTAAAAACAAGAGTTGAAGGCACACAACAGGATGTCCAACCCCCTGTAGCCTCCTGAAATTTCAACCTTTATTTAAATAATCTCATTTCAAACCCAAAGCACCGCGTTTACATAGATCTATTACATACTCCCTTTCTTTCAGAGTACAAACGTCAAACTAACTAATGGCAGAATGATAAACAGTGTGAACCATCATTGTTGTAATAATATGGAACGCCTATGATCTCAGAAGTCATTAAAAATACTTGTGTAACTAGCTTGTTTAATAGAATCAAAACTTGCTATTATAGTAATATTATGAACAATTGATATCAGTAAGATGATCGATTACTATCATAGCACTAAAGAAGAAAAAACTTTAAATGTGTTAGCCACATTGTTTTCTCCTAATAAATGAACCAAAAAAATCAGCCTACCTTATTGTTCCTTCAGAAATGGAAGCAACCTTGCAAATACCAACTGATGTGGTGAATGGCACATCTTTGTAGCAGGCAACCAACTCCTTATTGGTATGTAAATCCACCTGAACAGTCTCCCAAACTTTCTTCTTAGGGTTCAAGATATCGTCAGGTTTGCCATCAAATCCGGGGAATTTAACTCGTTCCCCAATCACAGCATCTTTTGGTGGCTCGACCAATTCAACCTGACGGTGTATATCAACATTAGTATAAATTATCAAAGTCTATCTAAACAAAAAAAATCCAATTAAAAGTATAAAATCGGCAAGGAGATAAGTCCTAATAGACAGCAGTCATGTAATGCCCGTTCTACAATATTGCTGTAGAGAGAAAGTAGATGCTCTTAGCCACTTTTCCTGTTCTCCCTTACCCCCATTCTGTCAGATACCTTTCCAAGTTTTGTAGATATGTTAGATAGTAGATATGATCCATTTTTGAGACTACATGCCACGATAAATTAATTAACTTCCCAGATTTCCATTTCAGAATTAAGCAGGTAAAATGTAGTTCCACAAAAACACATACATAAGGCACATAAAATATTTGGTCTAGCCACCTAATGCGATGGCTAAGAGCCTCCAAAGACATCTCACTACAAAAGCTACAACATGCTAGCACACATATATGTATATATTTTTGTCCTAGAAAAGGTATACTGTCAAAAGTCGTATGACTATTCTTGTATAATGGAAAAACGTGAGATGTAGAGAACCTCTTGTTTTAGTGAACTCTTAATTTGCCTTAAAGACAATCATTTAGCATCGGAACAAACAGACCTAAACAGAGCAAAATGGATACTAACTCCAACAAGTTTGGGGTCAAAGCACTTAATTGGTTGATTGATTGACTTTACTGTATCATTGTAAATTCTAAGCAAAATTCCAAAGTCATTTCTGCAGATACTTGAGACACGCTTTGATATCTTGAACATTTTTCCGCAGGTTTGAGTGCACTTCAGCAAAATTGAGGTCCTATTTGGAAAGGAATGACATTTTTTTTATAACAATGGTGTCCGGGGCCAGCTTGCAGGCACCTCAACTAATTCCACGAGATACCTGCCACTTGAATAAGAAGATTTTTACACTAAAATTCTTGTTTTCCAACATATAGAGTTTTTTTGGCCTACTTTATACTAAAATCAGTCGTTAATAGAGTGAAGCTCCAAATTAAGAGGCAATTTTAGGCTCTTGCTCCGCCGAGTCGTGCCAATAGTTAGATCCGCGTTTACCTCTTTGCCAAGACATTTTGCAATGGTTCCAGCTAAAGCTCTAAGCTTCATAGCAAAAATACTCCTAGCAATGCTGCTTTTAAAAAAAATCTGCTCATCTTATTCAATTTTTCCCTTCTTTTCTGGACTTCAATCTTTCTCCTTTTTGGTATTGGGTTTCTAAGTGTGGAGGTTAGTAGTCATAGCATTCAGAGTTCAACATGTAGAAATTAATCATGGCAAGACACATAGCAATTTTCCAGAGATATGGACAGAAGAGATGAGCACGCTTGCTGTTTACCTTAGTGTGATCACTATTAGAAGTGGCAAGAACCATTGCCTGGGACTTTATCCCCCTCATGCTAGCTGGTTTTAGGTTGCATAGAACACAGACCTTCCGATTCTGAAAGGGAAATGTCACTGCAAATAAATTTCACCAGTTCATTTTATATTTGGAAATTGCGATAGTGTGGAAGCCAAACCTGCATCTCCTCAAGTGGAATATATTTTACAAGGCCACTAACAACAGTTCTGGGCAGAGCTTCACCAACATCAATCTCTTCCACGTACAATGAATCAGCATCAGGATGTTTCTGCGCTTTGGTTATGAGGCCAACACGAATGTCGAGTCTACTAATGGAAATTTCTCCTTCAACAGAGGCTGGGGCCTTAGATTTGGTTTCAGAAGATTTTGTTGCACGTTCCTTCTTCTTATTACCATCTGGTACACAATACAAAAACCAAAGTAAGCCAAAACCCATAGCTAAACTGCAGCCACCAACCATGGCCAACTAGACCTAGAACTTAGAAAAGAATCCGACAGGATCCGATAAGGGTAGATGATTTACTTGTCTCTTATGAAAGCATAAGGAGCTGTATGTATTCTTGAAAGCTTAAATTTTTGGCACCAAGCGAGAAATCTTCACAGGCAATTAGGATTTACTATTTAGAGGTGTGGTGTTAAGAAAATAAGAGGACCAAAAGAGAGGTGGTAATCAATATCTTGAAAGGAACAGTGAGAAGTGCCTCAAAGACAGCTATTGCTAAATCGTCTCAGGGAAGAAAGGTGTGTTGGGGGACAAAAGGTTAAATTCATTTTTATAAACCCAACATGATCCTCAAAAGAAAAAACAGCACAAGAGGAACAATTAGACACCTTTCTCTATATCTTTTTACAAGTTCTTTTTGTTTGATGAAGTAATATAATTATTGATAAGTCCATGCGGAAGAGGTACTGAATGTGATGCAGCACCAAAAAGAGAGCAGGGAGAAGAGGGAGAAGAGAGAACAGAAAGGGAGAGATAGAGGAACAGAAGATGGAGAAAAGAGGGATAGATCTGAGGAGAGGATTTTAATATCAAATTTTTCTAGACAAATGCCTATCTAAAGAATAAGGAGCCCTAAACAACTCATAAATAGGAAAATGGGAGAAGAATAGAGAGAGAAGAGGGATAAGCGGAAAGATAGAGAAAGAGGAAGAATAAGGGTAAGGGAAAGACAAACAGGAGGAGGAATTTCAATACTCCCTCCGTTCACTTTTACTTGTCCACTTTAACATATCAAGGGGAAGACAATATTTCACTAAATCTGAATGTTAGGAGATTGTAGGTCTTCCAAAACAACTTCATTTCCATCAATCTTCTTAGCAATAATATAGCATTCGTATATTGGCCATTTGTTTCTGCATTGCAAGATAGCTACAGATCTGTGGAACATGTTCGTTTGTATACTCGAGGTAAACTGGACAATGCCCAGAACCACTTTTGAGGTCCTAACACACTGGCAAGGAATTGGAAAGAGAGGATCAAAGGAAGATTGGTCGGAAAATATCCCTGCTTGCATCTGGTGGACACTATGGAAAGAAAGGAATGAGAGATGTTATAAAGGAAAGGTTAGCAGCTCACAGGAGATCAAGATGAGATGTCTTAGTCTTTTGTATTTTTGGTGTAAGCAAAATTTAGTGGGGGAAGTAGATAGCTTTGTGGAGTTTATAAGCCAATTGTAATTTTTTGAAAGTTTGTCTTTTTGGATTTTGAGTATGATGGCACCCCCTGGGGGTTTGTAAATCCCACCTCATCAGTTATTGATGAGTTCTTTTGTGTGAAAACAAAGTCACCTATTTCAAAAAAATAAATCCAAACTAGTTTTCTGTCACTTTTGTAGTGTCCCTAAGTCCACATTGTATTAATCTTTCCCAAAGCTCTCCATCATATGGCACTCTGGTTCAAAGTTTAATGTTACAAAAGTTCGCACAACTTCAAATATCTCCTTGTTACTCTTTCTCCACTCGTCTGACATCCTACCACTTCTTAGTATAGCATCAAATGGCTTGGTAAGCCATACTACTCCAACCTCCCCAAGACACTTCCAAACCTCCATGGAATACCACCTACACAATAGGTTTTTACTTTTTCTTTAACTAGTACATAAGATTATATTGTACTGCACCATGAATGCATCCCATTACCACAGCAAGTACTGCACTTCATCAATGCTCCAAAAGCAATTAAAGCAACTGCTCAGAAACTTGTGCCTAAAGAAACTAGAAGGATCCTTCTTTAAAACCTTAACATGCCTGCCCTAGAAATAATGACTTCCAGCAAACTTATTTCTGTAGAATTCAACTTCTTCATCTTTCTGTATATTATCATCAGCATCAATTACAAACCAGCAAACAAATGAAAGAATGAATAAACATGCAGTAAAAAGAGACTAAAATGCATTACCAGCTCTTTGAACAATGGTGCTGGTGTTCCAATTTTGTGACCTGCAGGTAGAATAACCCATGGTCTTTTGCTATTTTCAATGTCAGCTCCTTCATCAGACAGTGAAAATTGTGTTTCAGGAGGCATGTTGAGCTGCTTAAGCACCTGTGAATCAAGAGGGGAAAAGCATCAAATCCCTGCACATAGACAGATGACATAACAAAGTTCAATTTTGCCATGATGGCAACAGAAATATTACCTCTCGTGAAAAAGATGGCATAAATGGCTCTAAAAGACATGCTAGAAGATATACTAGACCACAAGCAGTCCTCATCACTATCGAACAGGAAGGCCTGTCTTCCTTGTAAAGCTTCCAAAATTGGCTCTCCTGCAGATAGAAATTTGAAGCAATGAAGAGTAACCATAAGAATACCCTCAATCGTTACCATTGTCACATGGAAAAATCAAAATTTCAGTTAGTTAAAATAAAGTGAGATAATTACACTCGCATTGCGGTTATTGATCAAAAACTATAGAGCTGGAAAGCACTTGACAATTACCTGCAGCTAACCGTTTCCTTCACTAGAAATAGAAATAGCAACCTTCAAGCCTTGCTTCAATTTAACCTAGACCACAAAGCATCAAAGAAAAGAAGAGCACCAGTCAAGATAGAATCAGATGCAAAAAAATGTGTCACCCGCGGCAGATGAGTAACCTTATTATCATAGCTTCCTTTTTTCTCTTTCTTTTTTTTCTTTTTCTTTACTGACAAAATAAGATCAAACTACTTATAACACTACAACTGGGAAACCCAGGAAAAGTTGTTTAACCACCTTCTCCATGGCTTCTATTTATTGCTGAATACAACTTCCAACTTTTTCACCCAATGCCTTTGTCAAGGAATGTGATTCTGCTCCTTCAGCGTCAGGAATAATAGAATCATAACCTGAGGCTGTATGAGGGAATTGTCAATCCGTTAGATATGTAGCAAAAAGAGGATAAGAATTAAGACGTTTTCCCTAGTAGACATGATGGATTCTACACAATTAGCAAAATATAATACTTCCACCCAACCATAAGCCTACATCTTTCTCGAGAGAAAAATTTTCTACCTCTTTTTCTGTTTTCTACTATATTTTCTTTCTTGATAAGTTTTCCTGCTTTCTGAAATACCAGTTTCATAATTCAAGGAGACCTAGTGAGAGACTCTGTTTATTTTTTCATTTCCAAGAAATAGAAACAGATTTCCAGCAATCAACCAGATATGTACAGAATATTAACAATAGGAAACATGAACAATGTAGCAAACCATGTCATTTAGGGCTCGTTTGGTAGGAGGGGTAAGGGATAACTAATCCCTAGATTAATTTTAGGATGAGTTTATCCCATGTTTTGTTGGGATAAAATCATGGGATGACTTATTCCGGGATTGTAGTGTTATTGTTATCCCACATTGAGGATGGAATAACAATCCCGGGATAATTAAACCTGGGATAGTTTGTTTCTAACCAAACGAGCCCTTAATACATAAACCATAGGAATTATAGGAAAAATAAATAGACAGCAAACTAAGCTGCCAAACTTTTTCAAAGCCTAAGCCCTGAAGACACAAAATATCAACAGAGAAGCAACCTTGACAACTACGATAGCGCATTAACAGGGGAAAACTATGTAAATATCCAAAAGCCAGCTAGTTGAGGTACCTGGATCTTTTGCGATGAAACTCAGGACTCTATTGACAAAATTGCCTAAGTTGCTTAGCAACTCACTGTTTAACTTTGCTTGTAGGTCTGCCCATGTAAACAGAGAGTCTGAGACCTACAGTAACCGAAATATTTAGTGATACAATTGCATTACACAACTTGGAACTTTTTTTTTTGGAAACATGTAAGGATTCTATAGATGACAAAAAAGCAAGCACTGAGACAACAAATAAAATTGTCAAGCAATATGTCCCCACCTCTGGCCTGTTTGTCAGCAGGTAATATCTCCATACTTCTACAGGAATATTTGTATCTTTTACATCATTACCAAAAACTCCTATACCCTTGCTCTTTGAGAATTTTCCTGATTAGGCCAACCAAAAAAGTGAGCGGATATAAATCAAGTCAGTAACATGGAACAATGTATTATTGGCTAGAATCACCAAAACTATAGTCTCAAGGAGCAATCACACATTGCAACCCTAAACTAATTTCTAACTAACCTGCTTCATAGTTCAAGTACTCTGTTGCGCTGATAGTTTTCATAAGTGTCCAGCTTTCACCAGTTCCAAGAAGCTCAGATGGGAATAATACCTGGAAAATACAACATTCATCATTGGTATTAGCCACTCATTCCCTCACATATAACCACCTAGGTACACATAAACTACTCATTCTCCCGAGATAGAAAACTAATAATACGCGTAAAAATCATGAATCAGAGAACTACACATCAAAAGACAACACTAATGACAATGCAGTACGCATGTGCACCCTGCTTCAGGGCCATTAGTTGTCACTATTATCCTTCATTCAAAATAAATTAAAAAAGCCTGATATCACAAAATTAGAAGCCTACCAGCTAACACATGGTGATTTTAAAGTTTCTCGAACTTACAGTGTGAAAAGACACATTGTCCTTGCCCATAAACTGATACAGCTCCACGTTATCTGGATTCTTCCACCACTTCTCCCACTCAGTTGTGTAGCATGAGGTGATTGATACATATCCAATAGGAACATCATACCATACATTGAAAACCTAATTACCAATCACTGAATAACGTCATGAATCCAGGATCATAGGTAACATTTTTTTTTAACTTCAAATTAAATTGACACAACAAAATTGATAGCTGGATGTGGATCAATTATCCCAGAGTTACAAGTTACAATCAATTGTTTTCACTCAACCAACCTTATCCTTGTATTTTTCATGTGGTACTGGAACTCCCCATTTCAAATCTCTAGTTATACACCTTGAATTAAGTCCTTCTCTAAGCCACGCATCTGTTATATGGATAGCATTCTGACTCCATCCCCCGGAAACTGACATGTCGTTGATATATGCTTCTAACTGATCCTTCAACAAAGGGAGCTCAAGAAACAAATGATCTGTATCTCGGATACAAGGGGTGTTGCTACAAACCTGTCGAGTAAGCAAGCTAAGATTTAAGCAGTTCGTAAAACTTTTTACCACATCCAATGTACACTTAGTCCACAACATGAATTAGTATAACTTTTAACACACATATACTCCCAATCCAATAAATGAACAAGATAATGTGTAATTTTTGTGCTTTCAATCCTTCATACATTCAATTATATCGCAAGACATCGAATTCTTTACAAATTTTGTGATTGGGCTCAAACAAAAAATCAAGTATCTCACTGAAGGAATCTGCATTTATTTTCAAGAAACTAATATTTGATTAACTAACATGAAACTTTTTAAAATAAAACTCAGTAAGGAATACACATCTAACTGAAAATAAGAGGACAATCTTGGCTCTATTAGTTCTGTGGGATTTAATAGTTTCCCACACGTATCGCATTGATCTCCTCGTGCAGAATCGTAGTTGCAACCTGGACAGTTTCCCTCTACAAGTCTATCTGCTAAGAACCTTTTGCAGGTGTCGCAGTAAAGCTGCATAAGAGAAGGAACTTCAGTTGGGAAAATGTTGACTAAGCTCCAGCTGTGGTTCTAGCAACTACAGTTGAAGAAGCATTTGAAAGCTAAATCAAAATGTCTAGCTACATAGGCAGCACACAACAGTAGCAACGAACTGATTGCCAGGGAAACAATTTCTTCTTCTTTTTTAGGAGAAAGTTGATTGACAGGGAGATGCACCCCTAAGTGTGGCCTAGTGGTTAAGAACCATGAGGTGTCAGGTTCAAATCCCAACAAAGGCAAAAACACTAAATGATTTCTTCTCATCTCTCCTAGCCTTAGTGGATACAGTTACTTGTTACATGTTGCTGGTGGGCGGTGGCAAATATCACGTGGAATTAGTCGAGGAGCGCGCAGCTGGCCTAGACACCACAATTATAAAAAGAAAAATGATTGCCAGGTAGATAGATCGAACTAGAATCTGATACCTGCTGCATTGTATTCTCAGAAAGCCAATCATTTTCCCAGAGCTTCTTGAAAATTGCATGACAAATTTCTGTCTGTTGTGGTGTTGATGTGCGTCCAAATTCATCAAAGCTTATATCAAACCATTTATAAACTTCTTTGTGAATTGCATGATATCTGCAAGCCAATAAGAGGAGAAAGAAATTGTGAAATGGGGTTGGCTTCATGCTATCAACTGTATAAAGTAAAAGGATAAATTAAAGAAGCCATATAGAAAGTTACAATTAAAGAGGAAGAATACCTTCTTTTTTTTTAAAACGGACCAAAAAGAAAAGTAACATAAACAAATTGAAAGAACTAAGTACTAATTACACTAGTTTTAATACATGAATAATTCACGTCCTAACCACAACCAACCCTCCCTTTCAATTTGTTTGCCTGGTTTTGACTTGGCACGAAGTTCAAGAAAAAGAAAAGAAAACCCTTGAATTTTGTGATCTTAAACTAAAGATACATAGAATGTAATGAATGTACGGACTTAAACATGTCCCGTGGAAAGTTAGAATTAAAGTATTGTCAAAAAAGGAAAGAGACTATCTTTTCGAAAATAACCAAAAAGGGAAGTATAACAAACAAATTCCAACGAAGCAAGTACTAGTTATGCTAGTTTTAATACATGAATAATTCACTTCCTAAACACCAACCAAACAACCCTCCAATCCTCAAAAGTATCATAAAAGATAGTAGTAGTAATACATATATACATTCTCCTCCATACCAAACACACCCAAATTCCATATAAGGCAAAATCAAAATAAATTAGCTTACTTGTCGCAAATTTCCTTTGGATGACAATTTTACTCCAAAGCTTTAAGTCTCAGTTGCCGTCCCATACTCATCTGTACCACACATATATATTGCATTGTATCCTCTAATCCTACAGTACCTCGCAAACACATCCGCACTCAACACACCTACAAAACAAAACAAAAAAAAACTTCACAAAATCATCCAAATCCAAAAATTCCAAAAAAAAATTAAAAAATTGTACATACATCCGATGATGTTGCCAAGATGAGGAACGTTGTTGACATAAGGCAAAGCACTAGTAATTAGGATGTTTCTTTTGCCTTCAATTGGAACTTTCGGAGTCGCCTTACGATCATCGCCCATTTTTGATAGATTTGCTAGGGTTTAAAAGAGATTTTTTCCGGCCGATTGCAGCTGATGAAGGAGACAAAGTGTAAAGAGAGAGAAAATGTTAAAAGTGTGTGTGATCTGTGGTGTAATAATATTATATTATATATATATATATCTTAGGCCCGTTATATTTCTTCTTCATACTTTTAGGTGTTTTACTCCTATTGTATTTTTACGTCTGTTCAGTGTCATAATACTTCAACGTGAAAAGGTATCCTTTTAAAATTTAATTTATATTATATTATAAATAAATATAGAATATGTACTAAATTGGATATTCTAAGAAGAAGAAGAATAATAGAAAACATGGGAAATTCGATGTTTAAAAATGTGAGGGATCCCTTTATTTATAGCCAATAAAGATAGTATGAACATGTATTTATTGTGTCTTATTAGAAAAAACACAACCTTTCAGAAAAGTCATAACCCTCAGAAAGGTCACACAATTCATCAAAAAAGTCGCAACTCTTTAGAAAAGTCACAATCTTTTCGAAAAGTCACACTTTTTTGGAAAAGTCACAACCCTTTGGAATAGTCCCAACCCTTCTGAAAAGTCACAGCCCTTTGAAAATATCACAACTCATCGTGGAATAGTCACAACTCTTCTGAAAAAAGCATTGAAAACTAGGTGTTACTGAGTATCTTATAATTTGCTTGCACATGTACAAACATAATATATAGAGGAAGTGATAATTGGCTAATTTATGCGAACAAATATTTTAATTAAAAAATATGTAAAACATAAAATTCATTAAAGAGTAAGAATTTTATAATCTTTCAAGTTCTTAATGTACGTGACAATACTAAATTTCTAATATTGGGATATTAGAAAATGATCATTCATAATCTTAATGAGGTCATGGACTATCGCGCAAAGCACGGATAAGTTATCTAGTTAGGTGTAATTTAGCAAGACGGGATGATAATTTCGAGATAAAATGTATCATTATTTTATATTGTATTTAGTTACAAATATTAATTAGTTTCGAAATTATTTATTTCATCATTTGTAGTTTGTACTATAGTGATGGATCAATTATCTCGTATATATGATGGGACAACGTGATCTCCATACCAAACAACTCCTAAGAAATGAGGTTCTTTATGGGAAAGTATAAGGGGTCGTTTGGTTTGACGACAAGTTTGGCTAGGATTAGGTTATGTTGGATTAGTTATATTCGAATCAATTATTCTAATTAACTTTTTCATCTTAATTTATGTTACTATTTGATTTGACATAAAATTTAAGAAAGACTTATGTTAGCTTAGATTAGTTATATTGGAATCGGATATTCTAGTTAACCCTTATGTCTCATTTTACGTGCCATTATTTGACTTGACGTAAAATTTAAGAAATATTTATGTTAGATTAGTTAAAGACTTTTGAAATTCATAGATATTTTTTTGGCACAAATATAAAAAAAAAGTGTGTCACATAAGTATTTTTTTCTTTGTTCCATATTAGTTGTAGCGGTCCATATTACTATAAATAGTTATTCCAAATTACTTGACAATTTACCAAACGAAGAAAGAATTAATTAATTATTTTTCTAATTTGACCCTTATAATTAATTCTTTTTTGAAAGTGTAAATCAATTTGTAAAATTTTAAAAAAATCTTAAGAGATAAATTAGTAAAACTAACGGTCTCATTTATGATTTCTTAAATCGCTTATAAAAGAAAAAGTAGATAACTAATATAAAACTGAGGGAGTAATGATTTAACATGTTAGATGATTCGTTAATACAATGATTAAGCAATAAAAGCTTTTGAATAAACATATGTCATGCATCTATTAATTTATTGTAAATAAATTTATATGGAGAGAAGAAGAGGCTAAGAGTAAAATATGGAGTGATGTTTGTTGAAAACTGATAAGTAACTTTGAAACCACTGAAAATCAAGAACATATAATTTTAGGAATATCAAGAATGCACTGTTCATTTGTAAAAAAAAAACTAATTAATGTCTAGGAAACAGTGCATATTTTTATGTTTGTGATAAATTATTGCATGAAAAAACCATGAAGATGTAAATACAAACTTCTTCTAAATAAAAAAAATTGAAGAATATTTGCAATGGCGACTTCTTCGAATCCAAGAAAAACAGATCCGAACCGTCCACCACAGGCGGTGAAATTCTCACGACGCACGTCCAGTGGACGTGTGGTGAGTTTATCCCGGGACGATGATTTGGATGTCCCGGGAGATAATCAAAATGATTACATAAATTATACGGTTATGATGCCACCGACCCCTGATAATCAACCAGGGGCCGTGGATGGTAGTGGTGACAAGCCAGATGGTCCTGGACCATATGGCTCGTCGAGATTCAGGACAGAGTCCCAGAGGAGAATGGGTAGTCGTGGAGGTGAAGATGATGATGGTGGTGCAAGAGGGGAAAATGCCTCGGGTTTGGATCGTAGGGTGTCTGTATTGAAATCGAATAATAATAAATCAATGTTACTAAGGAGCCAAACTCAAGATTTTGATCATAATCGTTGGCTTTTCGAGACTAAAGGAAAATATGGTATTGGAAATGCATTTTGGCAACAAGATGAAGATTCATATGATCATGATACTGGAATGAGTATGTCTGATTTTATGGATAAACCATGGAAACCACTTACAAGAAAAAGTAAAGTCCCTCCGGAGATCATTAGCCCCTACAGGTTCGAAATACCTTATATATTTCTTCGTACATCACATTCATGCATTTATAGTTTATGAGACGGTATTGATACTCTTGAAAGTAGGGGAAGAGTCAGGTAGGACCGAGGGGTTCATCAGAACCTCCTTTCTATAGATATAATAGATGTTGAACATCTTTTGACTTTTGACTTCTTCGTGTGTTTACTTCTTCATATGTTGAACCCCCTAGTGAAGATCTTGCTCCGCCCACTGGTTGAAAGGTGTTATGTTTGCTCGTATTTCTATGTAACCTCGAAAGGTTGTAAGCATATACTATCTTTGTGTTTTTATAAATCACACATTTTTGTTCAATTTTCAGATTGCTTATTGTTATCCGGTTAGTGGTGTTAATTTTCTTCTTGACGTGGCGTATCACTAATCCAAATCCAGATGCAATGTGGCTATGGGGCGTATCGATAGTATGTGAATTATGGTTTGCATTTTCATGGCTTCTTGATATCCTTCCGAAATTCAACCCTATAAACAGATCAGCTGATTTAGCTGCACTTAAAGAAAAATTCGAAACACCGTCTCCTTCTAATCCTCATGGTAGATCTGATCTACCAGGAGTTGATGTGTTCATTTCTACAGCTGATCCTGATAAAGAGCCTCCTCTTGTCACGGCTAATACTATACTTTCGATTCTTGCTGTCGAATATCCTGTTGAGAAAGTATCTGTTTACATCTCTGATGATGGTGGTGCTATCTTTAACTTTGAAGCCATGGCTGAGGCTGTGATCTTTGGTCAGGTTAGTTTGTCTTTATCTTGTCTATCTCAATTTCGACTGGATTTAAGTTATATACACCGAGGGTGTGAAGATCTTTTAGACTATCGGTGTAGTTAGACAGTTAGTTACTGTCTTATCATGTTATCAATTTTAGACTATCGGTGTATTAGTACTAATGCTAGCATTTTGTATTGTTCACCAAAGCTTTGGGTGCCATTTTGTCGAAAACATAACATTGAGCCAAGAAATCCAGACAGTTACTTCAGTCAGAAGACAGATCCAACGAAAAACAAGAAACGCCCTGATTTTGTGAAGGATCGACGTTGGATCAAGAGGGAGTATGATGAATTCAAGGTTAGGATCAATGGTCTACCAGATGTCATACGCAAAAGATGCGAGATGCATAACTCGAAAGAAGAAAAAAAGGAAAAGGCACTTGCAAAGGAGAACAATGGAGGGAGTGTTCCTGAAGATTTCAAGTTTCACAAGGCAACTTGGATGGCTGATGGCACACATTGGCCTGGCACATGGTATGAGCCTATTGCTGATCATAAAAAAGGAGACCATGCTGGGATATTGCAAGTACAGTAATTTTTATCATGAACTTGTTTATTGAAATATTTGTTTGGCGTAATACATAAACAAACACTCAACCTTGGTCTCAACTGACAACTAAACACTCCACGTCCCCATTGTGTCTCGTGTACTTTCAATACTAACATGGCACATAAAGTTGGAGTGGTCAACTGACATAGTGGAGACGAGTTGAGGTGTCTAGATGTGAATACTCAAAGTTGGAGTGCTTATTTGCTAGTTGAGGCCTAGTTTGAGTGTCTGTTTATGTATTATGCCTATTTGTTTTCCAAGTTACTTTTTTGACATATAGTACTTATGTTATCCTTGTAGATTATGAGCAAGGTGCCGGTAAATGATCCAGTAATGGGAGGTCCCAATGAGAAGCAATTAGACTTCACCGGTATTGACATCCGACTTCCCATGTTTGCATATGTCTCTCGTGAGAAGCGTCCAGGTTATGATCACAACAAGAAGGCGGGAGCTATGAATGCTTTGGTAAGAGCTTCTGCAATTCTTTCAAATGGACCGTTCATACTCAACTTGGATTGTGATCATTACGTCTACAACTCCATGGCCATTCAAGAGGGTATGTGTTACATGATGGACCGTGGTGGTGATCGTATTTGCTACCTACAATTCCCTCAAAGATTTGAAGGAATTGATCCATCTGATAGATATGCTAATCATAACACTGTGTTTTTTGATGGTAAGAAATGTCCAACTTTCCAAGTATCACAATGTGTTTTATAAGCATTAAAATCCTAACTTGAAATATATGTTATGATAACAGGAAATATGAGAGCTTTGGATGGTCTACAAGGTCCTGTATACGTCGGGACTGGATGTATGTTCAGGCGCTATGCACTCTACGGTTTCCACCCACCTCGAGCTAATGAGTACACCGGCTTCCTTGGACAAAACAAGAAACAAGCTAAAAATGTTGCTATGCCATCAGAGCTAGACGACGATTCACAACCTTTAACAGGACATCCTGACTTGGACTTGCCAAAGCAATTTGGAAATTCTACAATGTTTGTTGAGTCAATCGCAGTGGCTGAGTTTCAAGGCCGACCTCTAGCCGATCACATCACTGTTAAAAATGGAAGGCCACCTGGTGCGTTGCTCATCCCGCGTCCTCCTCTAGATGCGCCAACTGTAGCTGAGGCCATTGCAGTCATCTCTTGCTGGTACTTCAAACAAATCTTTATACACTTCTACTCCCTTCGTTTCAATTTGTTTGTCTTATTTTCATTTTAAGTTTGTTTCAAAAAGAATGTTTCGTTCCCTTTTGGCAACTCTTTACTTTCGACTTTCCACATGACATGCTTAAGACTACAAAATTAAAGAGTAGTTTGGTACATTTTGACATATCTTTAATTTATGACCACAAGATGCAAAAGTTTCTTTACTTTCTTAAAACTTCGTACCAAGTCAAAACCAGACAAGCAAATGGAAACGCAGGGAGTAACTAAATTTAGGATTTTTATCAACTTGTTAGCTATTGTTATACACATTTCCACTTACTAATGTCTTTATGATTGAAAGGTTTGAGGACAAAACAGAATGGGGAGATAGAATAGGATGGATTTATGGATCAGTGACAGAGGATGTGGTGACAGGATACAGAATGCACAATCGTGGATGGCGATCTGTCTACTGCATTACAAAACGAGATGCATTCCGTGGGACTGCACCTATCAACCTGACTGATCGTTTACACCAGGTTCTCCGTTGGGCAACTGGTTCAGTCGAGATCTTCTACTCTCGTAACAATCCCATCCTTGCCAGCCCTCGCCTCAAGTTCTTACAACGCATTGCCTACTTCAACGTTGGTGTCTATCCTTTCACCTCAATATTCCTTGTTGTCTACTGTTTCATCCCAGCCTTCTGTCTCTTCACTGGCCAATTCATTGTACAAAACCTCAACGTCTTCTTTCTTTCGTACCTCTTACTTATCACTGTCACTCTTGTCCTCATTTCCCTCCTTGAAGTCAAATGGTCTGGTATAGGCCTTGAGGAACTATGGCGTAATGAACAATTTTGGCTCATCGGTGGCACGAGTGCTCACTTTGCTGCTGTTATACAAGGACTCTTGAAAGTTATAGCTGGTGTTGAGATTTCATTTACATTGACATC
>JAJONR010014859.1:0-15071 GCA_029582245.1 Solanum etuberosum
ACTAGTGCCAATTACGGAGGTCTCTCGAAAGGGATCTCTCCAACGTAGCATGGACTATCATCTCCTCAGTGTCCTGCAACTCAGTCAATGTCAATGCAATCCTCTGCTCTTTATCCTTTCTCATCAACTCTTCATTATCAGTCTCTTCGGCCATATCATCATCCCTCTCATTCTCTCCATCAACATCATCAACATCGGTATCAGCAACTATCTCAGCCTCCCCACTTAACTGCACACTCTTAAATGGCTCACTGCTAGGCCTAGTCGGTGGCATAGAGGTAGGTGCATCAGATAGGGAAACCTCTCCCCAAAGCATCGAGTTATCCATAAATATCAGCTGGTCTACATCGTCTCTCAAGGTAAGCAACTCATCCTATATAGTAGCAATCACAACCAAACTACCCTCAGCCTTATCACAGGCCTCTAATCTAGTAATGAGGTTTTCCAAAATCACACTATGTGACTCAATAGTAACCTCACACTAAGTTAACCTATCCCTCAGTGGGGCTATAGCCCTCTCAACAACCCTATTAATCAATGAGGGCATATCCCTCGCAACCCTCACATCCACCTAGGTGTAGTTGAAAGATTCCAACCTGCTCCCATATCGTAACACTTCCAAACGTACCCAAACTTGATTAATTCATAATCTTCATTTGATTGTTTCCAAGAAGTGGCACACATAGGAACATCAAATACTTGTCAATGGTCACATCTGGTGATAATGCTATAGTATGATACCAAGAAAGCCAAGTCAACCACTGTTTCATCTAATTAAGGATAACAGCCCGCTCAAGGATTTCCCGTTCTCCATCAAATACCAAATCTTTTGGAAAGATTTATATCTGCTTAGGCTTTACAGCCTCACGTAGATAATCCCATCTCCAGAACGGGTAATATTACCCATTTGATAGATCATGGAATGGGTCAAGGGGGACGGGAGACAGGAGTAGGGGCAGGTGTAGCTGCAGCAGTAGAAGTAGATGCGGAAGGCACAGTAGGGGCCTGAGATATACCTTACTTCTCCAAAGATGGAGAGAATGTGGTAGCCTCAGAAACAAAGGTAGCAGGATCAACAATGGGAATGGTGTCTGGTGGTGGCAGCTTCCTCTGAGCCACATCATCCCGTAAATAATCGGCCTCAATTCCCCAAATATCATTATAAGAGTTTGGTGTGATCCACACATCAGCTTTCCCCCGAAAGGGAACTCCAGCATCCTCACACAGTCCTGTGATCAAGACTGAGTAGGGAAATGAGGTCTACTCCTATCGGGCTCTCAATAGCATCTCGTTAGAAATAATAGACCCCACATTAATCTGCTCCATGTCAATGATGGTTCACCCTAACACCGCCTTGGGATGATGAAGGATGGATTCATTCTATGGCATGATGTTGCTGCTAATAAACCCAAACTAGTACCAGACACCTATGTTTAGATCCTTCTTCTCAATTCTCACACCGTGAGTCATCCACAATGGAGAAATATCATATATCAGTGGTTCCAGCAACCCTTTCAGAGCATCAAGTTCATGGTGCATTCAAATTTGGAACATATTAGCTTGATTTGAAGGAGTGCCAAGGGTTGTGTTCATTGTACCCGCATGGCATTGGACCTACTTACCACGTGCTTCAACCTCATACAAAGGCTTCCAAATTGTGCCCTTCTTCTTCTTAGGTAAGGCGTGTGCATAGGCCGTGTAAAACTCTCGCACTAAGATGGAACATCTGGGTTACGAGGTCTTGTGAACCCCTCGAACTTGTGGAATTAAATTTTTTCCAAAATCGCTGGTTAGTTGCTCAAAACACCGTCTGTGGAGAGTCATCTCTCCTCAAGAATGGTATACTCTTTAGTAGCCTTGAGCCTATTAAGGCTTCTTGGAGCAATTATCACGAGAACTCTGGATGTTGGTGCTTGAGTAGAGAAAGGTGTCACCAGTTTAGACCGGATGTTCATTATTTTTCTTGAAACCCCCTTTGTGGATTGCACACTTCCATGTGGAGAGGAATGTGGAGTGGGTTGTTGTGGTCGGCGATCCTCAGATGGCTCGTTTATCAATATTCCATTTTTCTTTTTCGATGGAGGAAGAGGAGGAGGAGAATCACTATCGAATTTTGTATCCAAAGTTACCACCTACTTACATTTAGTTCTAGCCATAACCTGCAGAGTATAATCATTCAAACATAGAATGGGTGATGGTTAGTTGAAATCAAAATCAAATTAGAGCATAGTTTATAAAATGCTCTGAGGCTCGCCTAATGAGAAGGCAGTCCGCATAATAGGATGGGCAAGCTCCAATGAGCTCGTCGAAATGGACAGTATCGAATATCAAAGAACTTAGGCATAATGAGCAGAGTCAATTCCAACTCGGTGATTCACCGAGTTGGTTTCGGAGGGCTAAGACAAGTCCACCAAAACTGACAGTGTAAAATGAAAAGAAACAGGCATAAAGGGTGATGTCCACTCCCACTTGGTGATCTTCCTAGTGGGTTTTGGTGAACTAAGACAAGCCCGCCGAATGGAACAATACCCCAAGTCACACATTCACTCAAAAAGGTGAGCTGGGGCTTACTCGGTGATTCACCTAACCGCCTTTGTGAGCTAAAACAAGCCTGTCGAACATGTGGTATTCAGCCCAGTGTCCATTTCCATAGGTTAAACCAACATATGTAGAAATATTTAGTTCCCCATCAACTTTACAATCTACCCATCGGTACTCAGACTTCCCCGAATTATTAAAAAGTATTGCTCAAATTGATGATTTGCCCTTAAGAAAGTCGTCACTCCATCTATGATAGGGAAAAATCATGCAATTGGGTCAATACTAGGCAAATCAGATTTCACCCATACAAAATTTAAGCAAGACCTAGCAATATTCACTAATCAATTTCAACAAATAACCAACACACACAATTTTGCAATTTTAGACACGTGTTCAAACATCTAACTCACGGGCACAGATCAATCTAACAATACAACACTACACAATGAAATAAACTAACCACAATCATCAAATGGCCTAATGCCCATATATAAAACACCATTTTAAGCACAAATAACAAGATAAACATTGAACACTAACTTCAAGTAGGAATACACACTAGCAAGCGGAGGGAGTTAGGGTTTGGGAGACCAATTAGGCAAGAAAAATCAGTCCACGCACTCAAGAATCACACAAGAAAGACACTCACACCCTAAAATATAGTATTGAAGTGAAAGGGAGGAAAAGATCTCAGAGATAGCAAAGGGTTTTCTTTTGAAAATGAAAAGACCCTTGGCCTTTTTATAACAGGCTCACTCAGCGGTAACAACTAATGTTACCAAGTGCATTTGGCGGATCGCCAACTGAAGTTGAAGCTCGCTGAAGAGGCCTGAACAAATCCCAAACCTGAAGGTTGATTCAGCGAACTCGATGGAGTCCGCATAGTGCACTTTGGTGATCACCATTTGGAGCACAGATCGCCTAAGTTGACAGTACACTTTTTCACATTTTCCATCTCAAAAGGTAGACAAGACTGATTCCACACAATTCCTTAGGTGGATCACCGTTATGGTTTTGGCATCGCCTAGTATGTCCTTCGCAACACTTTGATTTACTTCCAACCTGCACTCACAACATACATTATTGAAAGAAATAAAACAAAAGTATGAGCATGGGTTGCCTCCCAAAAGCACATTTTATAATGTCGTTGCACGACATAGTTCTCACTTCCTCAATATATTTTTTGGGACGATGTCACTAGGAAACATCCCCTTTTGCCTCGGATTGAGATGGGTGGAGATCTAGCACATCTGAGTTTCCAATTGTTTGATAGACACCGAATAAGAGGTCACCGTTTGAGATAAGGTGGACAAGTCATTTTTCAATTGTTTTAACACCTTGTCAGATCCGTCAACATTGTTGAAGATCCTTGTGAGTATTTCCTCTGTTTACTTTCCTTCCGGAACAGCTAGTTCTCTTTGTAGTGGATGATATTGAGGAGGAATTTATCTATCTTTTTCAACCTCCCTATCTCTCCAATTTCCACCTCTCCAATCTTTCCAACCACTCTCTTTCTCCTTGTTCCAATCTTGGTTTCCACCTTGTCGTTGGTAGTTTGGGTGAGAACCCCCTATTCGGTTTCCCAAGTATTTCACTTCTTCATTGTATAATGCCTCAAACTTGGCATCTTTCGGGCATTGCCCACTACTTGTTCCAAGCACATTCACTGACTTCAAATCACCTCCTGTGACATGTTTAGCCAACAAATCGAGTTGGGTCATCTTTTTTGCTATATTTTAATCGCACTCAGTGTACTTCTCAATTTGTTCTTTGCTCATGCACATTTGTTGAGTAGACAATTGGTCCTCTCTCATATGTCATGCTCGGTTAACTTTAGTAATGTCATCTAGCAACAATATTTCTACTTCATACGGTTGTCTCATTAATCCTATTTGGACCAAATGATCAGCCACACCTTAATTGACTAAATCAAGGTTGTAATAGAAGTATTGCAGCAGTAAATTGTCTGGAACACCACGTGTTGGACATTGCAAGAGTAATTTCTTGTATAACAACCACATCTCATGTAGAGGTTCACCTCCAATTCTTTTTGAAATTTTGTATTTGGGTTTGATGTTTCACCATCATTGGAGGGGGGGGAGAATCTCTCCAAGAAAGCTTCATTCAACTCCTCCTAAGAAGTGATAGAGTCATTTGGAAATTCCGTCAACAATCTTGTAGCTTCGCCCTCCAAAGAGAACGGGAATAACCTCAATCTTACGGACTTTTATGAGATATTTTTGAATACAAACGGCTCACTTACCTCCACAAAATTCCGAAGGTTTTCATGGGTATCCTCATGAGCTAAACCCCTAAACTTTCCTTGTAGTTGGAGCAATTGTAGCATTGTTTCGGTTACATGAAAAACTGCCCTCCTGGATGTGGGACGTATCCGGATGGCTCATGTAGGTTGAACGATGTTCACATGCATATCATTAAAATAACTCATGTTGTTGTTTTTTTCGTAGTGAGTATCATTGTCACTACCGTGGTCACTCATGTTCTAAACCTGTAAATCAGCAAACCACAAGACCAAGCAACAAACCACTACAACTAAACAAATTTACAAACTAATTTCTCAAATAGAATTTGTAGCCATCATTCCCAAGCAGCAGCGCCATTTTTTTAACGCTCAAACTACTCTTCAAAACCAATTAAAAGAGTAAGTGGTCATTGTCAATATAAATACCCTACTAAGAGTTGGGGTCGAATCCCATAGAGAATGATACAAGGCAAGGAATTTTATCAGGAAATTTTGAATATAAATTCATTCATTTGCAACAATAAAAATAAGTGGGTGGATGCTTCCATTAAAAAAAAGATTTGGTTATCAAAAGTCACAATTAAGTTAAGATTTTTGAAATTCAAATAAGTAACAAACAATGTAGAGGTGCGGGGATTGGAAATCGATGTCACGGAGGGGTAATTTTGTTGCTCTATAGTGATGAACATTCATGGATAGGCTGGGTTATCTTCAATGACACTAATGTTCTTTCGATCTCATAGCATAATTTCATAGAATCTCCTTCCGGTTTCATCTATTAGCTATACTAAACAGCCTAATACCTTACACTATTCTCTCTTTCGATGTAACAAAAGAAAAAATAGATCCGACCCATAACTTTTATTTTCAAGCAAGTTAAAGACTCAAACCTAAATTGAAAGTATCAGACTAATTACACACTCCAATCAATCTCTTTCGAGCGATGATCAAAAATAGGAATTATGTTTTCAACTTTAACCCATAAGTTAACCTCATGCTAATTAGCACAACAAAAAAGAGCATAATACAATACCCACTAAATTAAATCAACACATAACCCCATAATTGCATCCGTAGATTTTGGGGTTTTAGCCACACATGAAAAAGAGTAAAGAAATTATACCTTCCATGAAAGAAAGCATGGGTAACATGAAATTAGCAATTACAAGCAATACCCACTTTGAATTTCATCTTCAAATTGTCAATTTCAAGAGCAAAAGTTGAAAACCCCCAAAAACTAAAAGTGGTCTTCACAAAGTAAAGTGTTATCCTCTATTTGAAGAGATTTAAAATTCTCTACTCTTTTTCAGGACTCAGAAGTTCCAAACTATCTAAAATTCTCTTCTTTGGGCTATTTATAATTTCTCCAAAATTTGGCCCTAAACTCGATGCGTGACCCATTGGGAGACATTTGTCAGGCTCAAAAATTATATTAGGCGAATCGCCAACTAAACTTTAGCTAGTCTTTCTCTTGCTCTAGGCTTCAGGTGTTTGAACCAAAGTCGGTGAGCTCGTTCGAATGTGCCTTTCACATTTATCATATCATTGAGTACCACTTTTGTTCGTCTTTCAAGCCTTCAACTTTTCTTCATGTTTTGTTCCTTTCGGCGATGGTCAGCGCGTTCGCCTTTGTTATTCGGCGAGTCTGCATTTCCCTTTTTTGTTCGCCGAGCTACCTTAAATAATTCAAGTGTTGTGCACTATCTATTAGGGAAGGTCATACCCATTGGGCAATCCACCCTTTTTTCTAGGAGATCAACAATGTGTAGTTTACACTTTTTTCATATTTTTGGTCATTCTTTCAAACTTTCATCCTTGCCTTGTCCTTTAACCTTCACAGGTGTAAATAATTAAAATATAATATAATTAGGCATTGAGGACACTAATTGTTAAGCTAACTAAGCCTCATTTGAATGGAAATCTAAAACTCAGCAGACCTCACCAAAGTTGATAGCGCACCATAATTCAATTAATTGAGACATGTCGATGAACACAAAGAGGAACAATGACTCGACGAATGCAAAGGGAGAACAAGGAGCCCATCGCTGAAGGTGACAGTATTTGGAGAAAAATTAACGGCTTGAAAGGCGAACAAAGGTGGTACTAGTTGATTTTCCGAATGTGAAAGACAAACTCGAATGAGCTCATCGACTGAGGTTCAAACACCTGAAGTCTAAAGTAAGAGAAAGGCGGGCTATGGAGCAATTACTGATCCACCGAATGTGAAACAAAACAAATTATGACGAATATATGTTTCATTTTTATTATACTTGCAAAAAAATAATTGAAGAATAAAATATTAATTTCTTGATGCCATTTTTTGCGTATATCACAATCTGTTTTCGTCTCTATTCTTTTTTGTTTGAAATGTATTTATAATTTTTATGCAGTCGCCAATTATTATATTTTTTTTGTTCATTTTTTATATTTTCACCTCTTATTTTCATTTATTTATTTTACAAATAAAATCAATTCATAATTATTAACGCATTTAATGTCTAATAAAATTGTACATTTGAATTATTTATAACTCATGTTTCTTCATCTTACTTGTAACTTCTAATCTTAAATATTATTCATAACTTTTCTATGTTTTATTTTTCATAATTCTGATATATATTTAATTAGTGTTTAAGAAATTATAATAAGAAAGACACAATAAAAAAATGAAATGTTTTTTTTACGAAATCAATTTTTTTATAGAAAATTAGTATTCCTACAAAAGATAGAGGAAATTAAAACATATAAAATATTTTCAATGTAATATAATATATTGTTATTTCAAAATATTTTCCTCTTGTTGTTGTTACTTCATCACAGTGAATATTTTATTCTACTATATACATATGAATAGATTTCACTTACAAAGATGCAAAAAGAAATTTTATTTTATATGTTTAACAAAAAATGAAAAAAATATATCATGTCTCAGATGAAGAGATATATCAACATTATCTTATATATCTGACACTAACCTAAATATAAATATAAATATTACATATTATTATCTTATAAATATTTCATATAGTCGTGCGAAGCGCGGACAATTTTCTTAGTTGTCATAGAAAAGACAATCAATAGCAAAATAATGCCAACATTTTTATTCTTTTCTTTTAAGACAATATTACTAATTCAAGAGACCAGCAAAAGCATTTTTATATCTCTTAATAATAATATCAGTTATTTAATAGCAAATAATTCATTCCTTGTAGAAGATCAGTATAAATTACTATTTCCAGGATTTTCATTTTTGTATTTTAAATTATTGATTAAATAATCATGCATAGTACTGGCCTAAGATTTATTATATGAGACTTCCAATTATGATATTAATTTTCAAATGAATGAATTATCATATCACAATAAATTACAAATCATTTCACTAAAAATATTTTTGAACCAAATTAAAACCCAACTCTGACCCCAGACACGGGACCGACTCCAACATCTGATCCAAGATCTGACCTTGAATCCTGACCCAAAACCCGACCCCAAATTGAGATCCGACCCCGAGTCGAATAGGGACTTGGGAGTTGGGTCTCAAATTGAGGCCGGGAATCGAGTGTCGAATCGAGAATCTAGAGTCGGATCTCGAATTATTATAGGAAATCGGTACCCGAGACTTGAGCTCAGATTAGACCTCGACTCTTGAACCAAAACACTCTCACTCCAGACTCGGGACCAACTTTGACATCCGATCCAGAATCTGACCTTGAATCCTGACCCAAAATCCGACTGCAAATTGAGATCCGACCCCGAGGCGAATAGGGACTTGGGAGTTGGATCTGAAATCGAGGTCGGGAATCGAGTATCGAATTGAGAATATGGAGTCAGATCTCAAATTAGTATCGGAAATCGATATCCGAGACTTGAGTTAGGGTGAAAAGTTGAGGTGTGAGGTTGAAAAAGAATTTTGAAAAATGTTTTCCTTACTTTTTGGAGTAAGTCAATTTCCTTAAATTTGAGGAAAATAAGTTGATTTTGAAAATAATATTTTTTAAAAGATTTAATCCACCAAACATGACAAAGTTATAAAACATTCATTCATATCAAACACATTCTAAGATGTTCATTAAGTGCAAACAAATAAGTAAGGCCTAAGAGTAACAGATAAATATTCTTATAGCCATAGTTAAATGAGTACTATATAAGTTTTTTTCCCTCAGTAAGGAATTCTTCCCTTTATTTTGAATCCACATTTAGTAGAGATAATATGATTTTTTTTTAAAATAAGGTTGTTTGGTGTATAAGATATAGTGGAATATCCTAGAAGTAAATTTAAAATTAAAATTTTACTTTGTTTGATCGAAGATATAACTGATTTGAGGAGTTGGTGTTATTTTATTCCACCTTTGAGGTAAGTTAATTAATCCCAAAATAAAACTATAATTTGGGTTAAATTTGTCAAAGGAGCCCTAAGACTATAAAAGTGTCCATCCCAAGGAAATTAGAAAAAGAAAAATAAAGTTGACTTTTTGGCGTGAGGCCCAAGAATAATATTGGTGTGGAATAGTATATACTCATAATATATGTTGAAGAAAGAACAACTCATTGTTATCAAGAATTAGAAATTTGATGTGTGGTTTGAGATGGGATCGAGCAAAAGCCGTGAAATTGAAAGAGCAATAAATTTGATACACAAGAAAAATCAAGCTTGAGCTAAAATTTTTGACAAGTTACAAAAGAGAAAGGTAACAATGAGTTTCAATTTTAGCTTGTTGCTCCTGTCATATACGCTCTTTTGTTAGTTTTAAAATACTCCCCGGTCCATCTTTACTTATTCATTATATTATTTTGATATGTCCAACAATACTTATCAAGTTTATAAAATTAATGAATAATTTCTTCTTCAAAGGATAGAGCAAGTATATCTTGTATTATCATCCACAAAGATCACATAGTATATCATATGTTGGGAGGACTCAACAGGTGTTAGTCCCCAAAGATCACAATGTATTTTGTGTATAGGAATTTGCTCAATTTTATTTCTCAATTAAAAAGAAAGTTTACAACTTTTCCTACTTGACAGCTAGTATAAATAGTAGGCACCTTATTCCAACTCCTAATATCAATGCATTTATTGCTACCAAATTTTTTTAAAGACTTCAAACTAAGATGTCCTAATCTAGAGTGTCAAATACTCTCTGACTTCTTCATATCTTGTATTGTTGTTAAGGAAAAGAGGTTGTTGTCTTCCAATTGATAGAGTCCTCTTGCATTAGAGCCCTTGGCCAGTGGTGTCCTTGGCTTCTTGTCCTTAATATGAAAACCAAATTCTTCAAACTTAAGAGCTGCAAAATTTTCTTTTTCAAGTTTACTAACAAAGAGAAAATTCTTTGTGATTTTAGGAACTACTAGTATATCTTTAACTTTCAAACCTGACTTGTTGAGATTTTCAACTTGTCTAATTGCTAATTAAGAACCATTTCTTATAATTATTTTGTTTTTCCCATTATATATTTGAAGATCGGACAGATTACCTAATGTGTTTGTCATGGAGAGTTGTTGCACCAAAATCACATACTATCCAACATCTTCACATGTGGTATTCTGCATGTTCATAGAATCTAGGGCCTACGGAGATCATCTTCAGCCTGATAAGAGTGATCCCACCTGTAGAAGCACTTCAAAGAGTGTGATTATTTCTATCACAGATTTGACATAAAATAGGTGTGAGTTTTCCTTTCTCAGTGTTTGTAATCTGCTTATTCTGAATGTTCTGGTTATTATTTGAATGTCCAGCAATCCTAAATCCTCTTCCTTGAGTTAAAACTAGGGTTTCATGTCCTGTGATTGTAACTCCCTAGACCCCTACCTCTTTGTGCAGTAAAGGTCATGCTATAATCTTGTTGGGGCACATCTTCCTCTTCTTCTCTTATGTCAGAACCTTTAAGAGCATTGATCAAATGATTGAAGGTGGGATAGGGGGCCTTTCCCGACATAACAATCCAAAATGTCATGTACTTTGGACCTAGTCATCTGGCAAAGTTAATGTTTTTTTGTCTTCATCAACTGGCTTGTGTATGGAAACAAGTCCATCATGTATGCCTTTGAATTCTTTCAATTACTCATCAAGTTTCTTGCTTCCTAACTTAATGTTTTGCAATTGTTTCTAAAGTTAGAACTCTTTATCCTTTGTTGCTTGAAGGTAGGCTTTCTACGAGCATTCCCACATTTCCTTGGCCGTTAGGTAGCCCACAATGAGATACATGCTCTCTTTAATTATAGTTCCTGAGATCTAGGTTCTTAGCAGAACATCTTGCTCATTCAAGTTATTGTCAGAAGCTTTCTCATGTCCATCAACTGTCTTTCCATTATTATCTTTTATTGAAGTTTCAACTTCATTATGTTTCTTTTTTGGAACAACTTAGTTACCTTCATTATTTATATCAGTTTTAGTGTACGTTTTCTCCAGATAAAGATAAGGTAATTAGTAGGTTTAAGTTTGATAGGACACACAGTCATAAGATAGTGCAATGAAGAAGCTGGGAGGGACATTGGGAGGGACATTGAGACTCACAGTGAAGAGAAAGTCATTGGTTCTTCAACAAGTTTAATGCAACATATGTTTGTGTGTTTTCATACTCTGATACCATGTAGATGCACACAACTAGAGAGAATGAAAGATATTACTTCTTGATAATAATTGTGTACAATATGTATTTTATTTATACAATTACATATGGCCACAAGTAGAGTTCGAGAGTCTTAGTACAACTACAAATTTAAGGAGATACATTAGAGCTGGAATAGGATTAAGGTTAGGATACAAGGTATACTACTTCTATTCTAACTCTATTTCGCAACAGGCCTAATATGGGATCCGACTTCTGAACTGAAATTCAACGATGAAAATCAATTTGTGGCCCAAATTTGACACCTGAGCTGAGACTAGACCTTGACTCTTGAATAAAAACCCAACTCTGACCCCAGACTCGGGGCCGACTCCGACATCCGATCTTGAATTCTGACCCAAAACCCGACCCCAAATTGAGATCCAACCCCGAATCGAATAGGGACTTGGGAGTTGGGTCTCAAATCGAGGTCAGGAGTCGAGTTTTGAATCAAGAATCTGGAGTCGAATCTCAAATTAGTATCGGAAATCAGTTCCCGAGATTTGATTTAGGGTGAAAAGTTGAGGTGTGAGGTTGAAAAAGAGTTTTGAAAAATATTTTCCTTACTTTTTGGAAGTAAGTCAATTTCCTTAAATTTGAGGAAAATGAGTTGATTTAGAAAACAATATTTTTCTAAACATTTAATTCACCAAACATGACTAAGTTGGAAACCATTCCTTCATATCAAACACACTCTAAGACCTTCATTAAGTGCAAACAAATGAAGCCTAAAAGTTAAAAATAATAATTCTTATAGCCATAGTTAAATGAGTACTATATAAGTTTTTTTCCTCGTAAGGGATTCTTCCCTTCATTTTGATTCCACAGTTAGTAGAGATAAGATGAATTTTGAAAAAAAATAAGGTTGTTTGGTTTATATGATATAGTGGAATATCCTAGAAGTAAATTTGAAATTAAATTTATACTTTGTTTGATTGAAAATATAACTGATTTTAGGAGTTGGTGTTATTTTATTCCACGTTTGAGGTAAGTTAATTAATCCCAAAATAAAACTATAATCTGGGTTAACTTTGTCTAAGGAGCCCTAAGACTAAAAGTGTCCATCCCAAGGAAATTAGAAAAATGAAAAAGTTGACTTTTTGGCGTGAGGCCCAAGAATAATATTGGTGTGGAATAGTATATACTCATAATATATGTTGTAGAAAGAACAACTCATTGTTATCAAGAATTAGAAATTTGATGTGTGGTTTGAGATGGCATCGAGCAAAAGCCGTGAAATTGAAAGAGCAATAAATTTGATAAACAAGGAAAATCAAGCTCGAGCTAAGATTTTTGACAAGTTACAAGAAAGAAAGGTAACTATATGCTTTTCATATCTTTGTTATTTCGCACATAGTTGATGTTGCCCAAAGAAGCTTTGGATAGTTTACCATAAATTAGAGGTGTCAAAATCAAATACAATCCGTCTAATTTTTTTTTAAGTTTGAGTGGGTTATAGACCCGCTCATTTATTAACTCAATCCATTTCAACCTATTAAAAATTGGGTTGATAAATATTCCAAATTGACTCGAGTGATCTTGTAAAAATATTTTTAATTTGATATGTTATATATAGCGAGAACAAAAAGAAAATTATTAGATACTAAAGTATTCTAAAAGAACAAATAAAACAATTAAAACTTAGTAAAGATTCAGTTTTCTAAGTTCTTACTCAATACACACCCACCCAGACAATTTTTATCATCATAGAGCGTACGAATTCGCTAGTTCTATCTGTTCTTAACAAACTTCATTTATTACTGTGCCGGGAACTCAAAATGTGGTTTTAGTACTGATTTTGTAAAATTTTAATGGTAAAAATTTGATTACGATGTGACTTTAAATTTCGAATATTATTTTTATGAGAAAATTAAGTCGTCTTGTTATATTATTGTTTTTTTTCACTTTGGTTTGGTTCCTCTTCCCGTTATATGCAGCTGGACAGAGACAAATTAGCTGAAAAAATAAGAAGTCTACTACCCTGCGCATATTCATACGAGTCCAGAAGAAGGAAATTTGAATATACAGAACAAACTTTCTTGGATTTCTATAGTACAAATGAAGCAAAACCAAATGAACCTCCATCCGTAAGTTATACTCTTTCTTTTGCTTCTAACACAATTTTCCAACATCTTTTTTAAAAAAAAAAAAAAATTGTAACTAAATATGTCCAGAGTATACACTACATATACACTTTGTTGCGTATTATATGTATATGTTGTGTATATAATATCATAATATGTATGCATGTTATATGATTAGGCATGTAGATATACATATGTATAGATATGTATATTATATGTATATGTATGTATATTTATGTATAATATATGTATATTAATATAAAGTATACACTACCTATAAATTGTGTACATATTTTGTAAAGTAGATAATCCAAAGATATTGGACAATAATTTTCTCTTATACTTATGTCTTAGTAGAGAATCATTTTGAATTAAAAGTTAATGACACATTTTTTAAAAATACTAGAAAGTAAGAGGGGGAAGAGATAAGAAGGAAATGAAAAGAAGAGGAGGAGGAACAAGAAGAAAAGAAAGGAAGAGGAGAAAAAGAAGAATTGCGAAGAAACTGACAAACAATAATAATAAGATGATGACAGCAAAGAAATAACAACAATAATTAAATCATGCATGAGTATGAGGACGACCCCTATGTCACTCTCCTTACTGGATTTGGTGTGTCCAGATACATGTATAAATTAGGTTTAATTTGATCTAGATATATTGTATCCAAATGAATTCGCATGTATCTAGGATACATAACAAATGTTGTTCATCCTGTATATCTAAGATACTTAGAACAAAAACTTTGAAGAACATGATAAGAAACAACAAAGTTTAAAGAGTATTTTCAAAACTAGAAAATTAAAACCAGTAGAGAAAATAGAATCATAAACAGATTAGAAACAATATACAAAATATTTTTCTCAAAGAAGAAAATTGAGTCCACTGAATGCACAGTGTCCCCTTAAGAAAATTATTCCCCTCAAGTACCTCAGGTTAATGGAATATATCCTCCCAGGATAGAATGATCTTACTCACCGGTGTATTGGTACCTATAACCACAGTGTCAGCGAACCACCAACGGCAGTAAAGTACACTTAGAATACTAGATTTAGTAGTAGTAGAAGAAGTCCAGAAAATTGGTTGTTTTCAAATGAGAGGAAATCCCTCTATTTATAAACAACAAATGGTAGTGTGAACAGATGTTTATTATGCCTTTTAAAAATGTTCACAACCCTTTGGAAAGTTGCAACCCTTCGGAAAGGTCACAGCCTTTCATAAAAGTCACAACTTTTCATAAAAGTCAAAACTTTTCATAAAAGTCACAACTCTTCATAAAAGTCACAATTTTTCATAAAAGTCACAACTCTTCATAAAAGTCGCAACTCTTAATTTTCCATTCACACCTTTTAAAACCCAAAAACAAATCTCGCTTGCTTCCCTCCCCTCTCTCTCATCTCGCTCGCCACTCTCCTACGTATATGGTTGTAACACCCCAGAAATTTTTTGAGCTAAGACTCGAACCATCCTTCGTTGTGAGTAGGATTTTACCGAGGAATTTAAAATTTCTTAAGTGTTAAGGTCACTAGATGTAGCACCTTGAGTTCCAAAAAGAACTAAATTGGAAAT